>RJWK010017666.1:0-34105 GCA_004363435.1 Platanista minor | reverse complement strand
TTTTAGGGCTTCCCTGGTGGCGCAGTGGTTGAGAGTCCGCCTGCTGATGCAGGGGACACGGGTTCGTGCCCCGGTCCAGGAAGATCCCACATGCTACGGAGCGGCTGGGCCCGTGAGCCGTGGCCGCTGAGCCTGCGCATCCGGAGCCTGTGCTCCGCAACGGGAGAGGCCACAACAGTGAGAGGCCCGCATACCGGAAAAAAAAAAAAAAAAAAAGTTTTTTTAGAATTTGTCTTTGCTTATTTTTATAATTTGTATAATACTAACAAAAATTATTAGTATTTGTGTTGGAATTATGTTAAATTTATAAACTAACAGGGAGAATGAACACAGAAAATTAAAATAGTTTGCCAAAAAATTTAACTGAAAATAAATGCAATGAAACCAAACAATGGTATTAAATTTAAATATAACAAATAAAACTAAATATATAATACAAAAAAACTTGTTATAATTTAATTGAATAACAAAAATGCATATCTGAAAATAAGTTCCTCAATTGGAAGATAAAATGGGTTTTACTGATCAAAAAAAAGAGAACTTAGATGTAAGAAGAACGATTCAACATTGGTAAGTTACTTTAATATCAAACAGTAGTGAAAATTCCATACATTGAGTACTTATTTCTGTAAAATAAAAGGTATATAACCACATTTTTCTTTTTGAAAAAATCCTAACCAAAATTGAATAAATGGTACTTAATATAGTTTGGTTTCAAGAAGTCAACGGAAGAACCTCCAGAATCAAAGCTGCCAGTTCAAATTACTTGGCAAAGTCTGCAAAATAATGGGAGGAAAAGTTGTTATATTTAGTTTTGCTTTGCTTGCTCAGGAAAATGCTTATTATAATATTTATATCAAATATTTCAGTGGTCTCATAAAATACAAAATATATTTTCAGAAAGTTATTAACTTTCTTTTGATAATAAAGAAATCAAGTTCATCACAATCAATTATTTTACCCACCTAGCTTATATTTGCACTTACCAGAATTATTTTATTCATGGAATATTGCCTAATAAGAATAAATTTAAGGGTCCCAATGAGCAAATATTATAGCAAGATGTGCTGGAAAATGTCAATTTGAAAAGGTCAAAACCATGGTAAACTTGAAGTTTATCTGCAACTTATATTGAGGGAGAACATTTCTGTGAAGAAAGCAGGAATCTTCAGCCTAAGCCAGTTGCTAACAGACATGGTGTTCATTTTCAGAAAGCTGACACATAACACCAATCAAGAAATGTTCTACCTTCTAGAACATAGAAGAAACCCTCTTTGACAAAAGTCATAGCAATATATTCATGGATCCATGTCCTAAGGCAAAACAAATGAAAGCAAAAATAAACAAATGGGACCTAATTAAACTTAAAAGCTTTTGCCCAGCAAAGGAAACCACTGACAAAACAGGAATACAACCTATGGAATGGGAGAAAATATTTTCAAATGATGCTACCAACAAGGGGTTAATATCCAAAATACACAAACAGCTCATACAACTCAATATTAACAGAACAAACAACCCAATCAAAAAATGGGAAAAAGACCTGAATAGACGTTTCTCCAAAGAAGACATATAGATGGCTGAAGGCACATGAAAAGATGCTCAAAATCGCTAAGTATTAGAGAAATGCAAATCAATACCACAATGGGATATCACTTCACACCTGTCAGTATGTCAAAAAGTCTACAAATAACAAATGTTGGCAAGGATGTGGAGAAAAGGGAACCCTTGTATACTGTTGTTGGGAATGTAAATTAGTGCAGCTACTATGGAAAAGAATGTGGAGGTTTCGCAAAAATCTAAAAATAGAACCACCATATAATCCAGCAATTTTACTCCTGAGTATATATCCGGGAAAAAGAAAAATACTAATTTGAAAAGATACATACACTCCAATGTTCACAGAAGCACAATTCAGCCAAGGCATGGAAGCAGCCCAAGTACCCATCAACAGATGACTGGATTAAGAAGATGTGATAGGTAGGTAGATAGACAGATAGATAGATGATAGATGATAGATAGATAGATAGATAGATAGATAGATAGATAATTACTCAGCCATAGAAAAGAATGAACTACTACCATTTGCAGTATCTTGGATGGACCTAGAGAATACTCTACTTAGTGAAATAAATCAGACAGAGAAAGACAAATACTGTATAATATCACTTACATGTGGAATCTGAAAAATAATACAAATTAATATATATGCAAAACAGAAACAGAGTCACAGACATAGAAAACAAACTAGTGGTTACCAAAGGGGAGAGGGAAGGGTAGAGGGGTAAATTAGGCGTATGGGATTAAGAGATACAAAGTATTATGTATAAAATATATAAGCAACAAGGATGTTCTGTATAACACAGGGAATTACACACATTATCTTGTAATAACATTTAATAGAGTATAGTTTGCAAAACTACTGAACCACTATGCTGTACACCTGAAACCAACATAATATTATAAATAAACTCTACTTCAATTCGAAACAAAAACTTAAGGCTTCCCTGGTGGCGCAGTGGTTGAGAGACCGCCTACCGATGCAGGGGACGCGGGTTCGTGACCCGGTCCGGGAAGATCCCACATGCCGCGGAGCGGCTGGGCCCGTGAGCCATGGCCGCTGAGCCTGCACGTCCGGAGCCTGTGCTCCGCAACGAGAGAGGCCACAACAGTGAGAGGCCCGTGTACCGCAAAAAAATAATAATAATAAAATAACTTATCACGACCATAAAAATGCAAGAGGGAGGAGACATGAGGATATAGGTATACACATAGCTGATTCACTTTTTTATAAAGCAGAAACTAACACATCACTGTAAAGCAATTATACTCCAATAAAGATGTTAAAAAGAAAATTAATAAGAAAAAAAAAAGGAATGAAGTAAGATGCATGCTACAACTTGGATGGACCTTCTAGATATTATGCTAAGAGATAGAAGCCACGAAAGTCCACATATTATATGATTCTGTTCATATAAAATGTCCAGTATGGGGAAAGTTATAGAGTCATAAAGTAGGTGAGTCATTGCTTAGGGTTGGGGGAGGGGAATAAGGGGGGATAGTAGGGCATTTCTTTCTGAGATGATAAAAATGTTCTAAATGTTCTATAATTGAGGTGTTGGTTGCACATACATATGAGTATACTAAAATTCACTGAATTGTACATTTTAAATGAGCAAGTTGTAATGTGTGAATTATATCTCAAATAAGCTGTTTAAAAAGTTTAAAAGAAATATGATTGACAATTTTAGAAATGTTATTAAGTACTTCTTATTAATAGATATTGATAGATTAGCAAAAGGGTATATGTATCTGCTCAATCCCCCAAGATTTTTCTAGGGACTACAGCTTCAAAATATGGAAGAAATAAATTCAACTGAAGAGCCCCAGTTGATACCATATCTTTGCAACCTCTTACCTCACTTTTGGTCTATGTTACTTTTGTCATAAAGTCAGTACGTTTAGAATTTTCTTCTTCAGTTGTAGGGTGTGTATGTTGCTAAATAACTTCATAGACTGTTTTATGTTGTTGACCACTGATTTAAAAAGCGAAAGATTCAATGTTTTCACAGTATTATTGTATTTATTATTTTTTATTGAGGTATATTGACTGTTACATTTGTAATAAAAATTGCTCTTTTCCATTTTTGGTGATACCGATAACTCCACAACTACCTGTGTTATATGAAAGAGGCATAAAATCAATCACTTTGCAAGCTTTGACCTTTATTACTATGACCATTAGCAGTAAGTAAAATAAATGTCTCATCAATCATTTTGCTAACCCCTTCGTTATTCAATCAGTAAGATTTCCAGGGCTTTTGCATTTTCAACCTCTGTCAGTCTTCAGGTTAGTTTATGACATGTACCCACTTTGCTTTAAACATTCGTAAGTTTTGCATGTTCTTTCTGAGTTTCCAAACACGTTTGGAAATGGTTTCTTTTATTCCAGAATTTGTATTTCCAAATATTGACACATGACTGATATATTTCTTTCCATTACTCACTATTAAGTGTAAATTTCAAATAAGTTGCATTTTATTACTGGAGTTTTTATTGTATTTGTGATGCAGCATTTTCAACAATAACAGATATTTAGGTAATAATTAATGTCTCCACCCATGTGTATATGAAGATATAGGACTTATTTCAATTGACTCACTTCAATTGAGAGTGATATTATCAAAACAAGTTTCTCTTTTGGTATTTTAAAAAAATCCAGTATTCATACACTAATTCATATAGAGTTCAACAGAGGAAGGAAGGAAGGAAAGAAGGAAGGAAGGAAGAAAGGAAGGAAGGGAGGGAGGGAGGGAGGATGGGAGGGAAAAGACTGAATTGCCTGTTTCATCTCCCCCTAAGAAATTTTTTTTTAACTTCTTTATTGGAGTATAATTGCTTTACAATGGTGTGTTAGTTTCTGCTTTATAACAAAGTGAATCAGCTATACATATACATATGTTCCCTTCCCCTAAGAAATTGCTGAAAGTACATAACTCCCTTTAAAATTAATGGATTACATTGAGAAAAGATTAAATTACGGAGAATTATATGGAGGGCATGGAAAGTTATCTGGGGTCTGCTGATAAGTCTGGGCTTCAGACCTCTCGGCAGCTGGTCCTTCCATGGGCATCCTTCAATCAGGAAGACTCAACAGCTGCCCATCATCCCATGATCATAATGTAATGACTGGCCTTGGGGCTGGTCGTAACCTGGGTTTTTCCTCACCTCCCCCAATTCATCTTTTACTCTGTTTCTTTACCCTCTGACTCCTGTGGCATTATAGGGGTCCACTCTGGATACTTATTTATTTTCTCCAAGTTTTATTTATCTGTAAAAAAATATTCAATCGAATTGTTCAAACACAAGTGTATGACCTGGAACAGATGCGCTGTACCCCCAAAACCTTCATCCAGAAAACTCAGTTTATTTAGTTCGGCATCATGGGGAAATGTATTGCTTTTATTTTGAAGAGACACAGAAGTTTTGCACGTTATGAGATGGAAACAGCTTTGACAGTCTTAACCATCAAAATAATTCTGGTCCTTCCGGCTTTGCTCCCAGACACAGCTCTTACAGAAGAGCATTCTTACGGAAATTCACCTTGATTTCCCCCTTGAGTGAAACATGATGATGTTTAATATGTGTACGCGCACACACACACACACACACACACACACACACACACACACTCATTTACAGGTATTTTACCAATTATGTCATGGAAAAAATAAATGGAAAATAAAAGAAATAATGAGAAAATATATTTTTTTTCTTCTTCCTGTAGGACTTTTTCATCCTCAGCCTAGTGGTTTATCCTTGGGCAGTTATCCCCAGAGCAGAGTGTCAGTGCAGTGCTGCCAGACGTTGCACTAACCTCATCTCCCACAGTGTTCTGTGTTGCTCTATCAACTCTGTGGCCATTATTTGGGTTTGTTTCATAACCACCTCTGCTTGTGTTCATGACTTCACCCTCAGCACCAGAGTGGTGCCTTAGTGCCTAAAGTCATGATATTCTCTGAAATGTCTGCACTGTAATTCATCCACCAACTCCACTCTGCCCAGCTTGTTTACCCTATTGCGGGAAGAGCCTTGCGTGTATGCTCATTGTAGGATGGGCTTTTTCCTTCATCCTCTATGGGGAGCTTCCTTCTCTGCTTGGACAAATCACCCCTGGTGTCATCACTCCCCACCTGCCCTCCTGGGTTCAGGTTCAACCTTGAACCTGGTGCAGGGGGAGAGGGGACACGATTGGCTTTTTCCCTCTCCCCACACCTTTTGCTTTAACTCTCCTCTCCCCCAAGCCAGAACATTCTGAACCCTCCATGACAGAGTCAGGGAGGGAGGAGAAGGGCCAGCACAGGACTGACTTTGCAGAAGAAGCTGGCATTTGCCCTGGGCATCTTCTTGAGGCCCTTTAGCACACAGACCCTAACCAGCATCCCTGAGATTCCCTAATTCGTCCTTTCAGCTGCAGTTTTATACTCTGGATGTGCCTCTCCTTCAGTGGGTGGTCCACGTCCCCAACCTTAGAGCTGGAGCTGCTCTTTGGCCCCCAGCCTCTGGGCTACTGACATATCCTTGACCCTTGCAGGAAGCCCTCTTGAACTGACCACAGCAAAATTTCTCTATCACTAAAATAGAAGACCCCCAGTTAAATATGGATTTCAGATAAACAGATCATTTTTAGCCTAAATATGTCCCAGATATTGGGTGGGAAATTCAGACCTACCTGGATGAGCTATATTTTGTCTGTCAACCCTAGTTCCTTAGGGGCCTGGAAACACTGCTGTAGGAGGACAGCTACCTCTCATATTCAGCCCACGTCAGCCTCCATGGGCTGCTTCTCTTTCTCGCTTTCTTTTCTTCTCTCTCTGGAGAATTTTCTTTTCAGACACCTGTAGGTGTTTGCCAAGCCACACCTCCCCTTCCTCACTGAGGAGGTTGGAACCCACAGCCCTTCTCCTGAGAAATCCTCTATTAAATCCCAACAGTCCTCCAGGCAGGTTTTGAGCTGAGGGTCAAGCTTCTTCCATGCCTTTTCCAGTCCTGCCTAAGGAGGCCTGGGACCTCACTTTGAGAAAGGGGAGTACTTATCAGCTAGTCTCAATTCTCAGCTCTCCTGGTTTCAGGCACAGCTAAGGGACAAATTCCTAGTGTTAGCATCATCTTTCACACTTCTATTCACTTCCTTCCTTTATACCATTTCTTTGGGAAAGAATATCCGCAGAATGATGGTGCAAAGATGAGTGAGCATTAATGTGACTTGTAAAACTCCACTGAGTCTCATTTCCCTCTGTCTGTTTTCCCCAACTCCTCATAGCGTGCCTCTGCCTCCAGCCACCTCCCACTAGCAAACCAAAGCCATCTGTAGCACTCAGACCTGAGAGCATCACAGGTTCAGATGCTCATAAGGGCTCACCGGACTGCTTACGGCATCATCACGATAGCCTTGATGTCAAGGCAGAGAGAGTGAGAGCAGGCTTCCGGGTTGCAACAGACACCCCAGGACCCTTACACAGGCACACTGGCTCTGGATGGAGCCACCAAGATCGGGGTCAGGAATTGTGGCTTCTGTGGAACTCAGGGCAGAATGCTCAGTGGGGTTTTGTGCATCTCTGTTCAAGCAGTCAAGCTAGGCGTGCTTGTAGAGTATGCAGGGAAAAATCATCAGAAACCAACTGGCGGGCTTCCCTGGTGGCGCATTGGTTGAGAGTCCGCCTGCCGATGCAGCGGACACAGGTTCATGCCCCGGTCCGGGAAGATCCCACATGCCGCGGAGCGGCTGGGCCCGTGAGCCATGGCCGCTGAGCCTGCGCGTCCGAAGCCTGTGCTCCGCAACGCGAGAGGCCACAACAGTGAGAGGCCCCTGTGCCGCAAACAAACAAACAAACAAACAAACAAACAAAAACTGGCTGCAGGGAATGCCAGGGCAGGGCTGGGCTTTAAATAGCACATCATGAATCCCACAGCCCTTATCACGGCCCAGTGTGAGCACAAGATCCCCACGTGTCTACACAGAGAGTTTTCCCGGTCAAGCTGTCAACCTATTTTGTATGACATAGCATTTCTTAAAATTCACTTCGTATAAACTAGTGGGAAAAGCAAGGTAAACATTGGTCCCACACTTTGGCTTCCCTCAGACCACGAGACTCCGGGAAAAATCGTTGAGATTTCAGGTCTCTGTGTTTCTGTGGGATTAATATCTGGCTCTCTTAGGAAATAAGTCTTAGCTGGCCATCTATCATATTATTTATTTTTTATAATCTCTCCCCTCTCTGAATTGAGCATCATTAATGTCTTTTGAGATCAGTAATATAATCTAGGTCCCTTTCCATTGTTAATCCACACAACAAATAGCTACAGAGTGATTATTTGATGTCAGGATCTTTCCTTGCCTCTGGGGAGACAATAGCAAAAAATAAAGTCCTCTCCTTCTTGAAGCTTTCATTCTAGGAAGCAGACAATAAGTAGAATATAATATAGTATATTATGCAACACCATGCAAAGTAGGATTATGAGGTAGAACCAGGGCACAGAGAGTGAAGATGCTGCTTTAAATAGGGTGGTGGGGCAGGCATGTTTGGGCAAGGTTACATATAAAAAGAGATCAAAAGGAAATGAAAGAGTGTCTAGCACCTTTATGACTTGATCTTGAACTTCTCAGCATCCAGAACTATGAGAAATAAATGTTTGTCGTTTAAACCAAAAAAAAAAAAGTTACTTAGTAGTGAGTTTCCATCTTCAGGCCTGGATTAGGCATCTGTTTAAAATAAAGTGAACTTGATGGAAACAACCTAAATGTCCATCAACAGAGGAGTGGATAAAGAAGATGTGGTACACATATACAATGGAATACTATGCAGCCATAAAAAGGAATGAAATTGGGTCATTTGTAGAGATGTGTGTGGACCTAGAGTCTGTCATAAAGAGTGACGTTAAGTCAGAAAGAGAAAAACGAATATCATATATTAACACATATATGTGGAATCTAGAAAAATGGTATAGATGATCCTATCTGCAAAACAGAAATAGAGACACAGACATAGAGGACAAGCATATAGACACCAAGGGGGAAAGGGAGGGTGGGATGAACTGGGAGATTGGGATTGGCATATATACACTACTATGTACAGAATAGATAACTAATGATAACCTACTGTATAGCACAGGAAACTCTACTCAGTGCTCTGTAGTGACTTAAATGAGGAAGAAATCCAAAAAGGAGGGAATATATGTATACACATAGCTGATTCACTTTGCTGTACAGTAGAAACTAACACAACATTGTAAAGCAATTATACTCCAATAAAAATTAATTAAAAATAAAATAAAAGCACTTGGCTGAGTGCACTCTGGGCTGGCTCTGAATTTCCATGGTGTTCTGTAAGCCCAGCCTCCCCTCCTCACCTGCCTCCTTCTCTGTCTTCCCTCCAGGGTCTGTTATAAAGCCTGTGCCCAATGAACTACTTTGCCCACCACATTGTTCTTCCTCATCCTCAGTCCCTGGACTGGATGAGTCCCAAGGCTGAGACATCTCTGCTTCCTTCTGGTTTTCTCTCTGTCTTGCTTCCAGGCTCCCAAGACAGCCATTTTTCACCAGGTTACATTTCTGGTTGAAATACCTTACATGTACTGATACCCTTATAATTTAAAGTGGTTAAGGAAGTTGAATAAAGTATCTCTGATGGGGAATTCATATCACTAAAGTATAACAGTTTCAGAAGTAAGACATCTGACTTTTCCATGAAAATCATTATAAATACATATTTTTTCAATTATTTTGAAAAGTTACACAACAGGTCTTAAATAGCAGATGCATGCAGGTTCATGACAGAGGGGAAAAAAAGAAGAAAATACTGCATTTCTAGGAGTTCATAGGATTTACTATAAATTCACTTTCATTTTTCTTTCAAGCAAAGGAAAAAGGAAAATCTGACAATTGGCATAGTTTTCATTTCAGCAACAAGATCACACGTTAGTTCATCGGAAGCACAAAATTTTCTGCCACTAAAGGCTAGAATGTCTCACATTGAAATTCACATGAAAGGTACTAAGATAATGTCATTAATGATATTTTTTTAGAAACCGCACCAAAGATAATTTTGCTGGACTGCTTTTTGAGCAATTCAATATGAAACCTAAAGGCATTTCATTCAAGTATAGCTCAGAAAGGCTCTTCCACGGGAGGCTAAGCTTACATGGTCCAAAATTATAGCTTTCCTATTTCCAATTCAATCAAAAGATAAAATTTAGAATATAGAGTAGAAGGTAGATTGGAAATTTATTAGACTATGTTTCCTAAATAACACTGATGTTCCTTGTGTTCCTAAGTACATGAATATTTTATGTATTTTTTAACAGAGTAAACAGAACACAACACAGGTTGGTCTCTTCTGTACCATCCATGACAACATTCAAGAAATGTTTATTTACAAATTTGTGTATGCATGCATACACACAGACATATATAAATGCATACTTGTGTACATAACAACCTTTAAATTATGTATCTCTTTCTGTTTTTCAAAATCTGATAAAACAGTGCAAGAGATATCATAGGCAGTTACCATGGTCTAGTACACAAATGATTATGGCATGATACATGCTTAAAAAAGTGGAATGTAAAAATGTACACTGGGAACACAGAGGAAGAAGCGAGAAAATAAACTGGGATAGACACTAAACATTTCATGGGAGAAGCAGTATTTGAATGAGGCCTTGAAGAATAAGTAAATGTTGATTAATATGGAAGAGGAACACCAGTATTTTCATCAGAAAGAACAGCCTGTGAGGGATAGCAGGGAGACAATGATGGGCTAGCAGCATCCATCGTGGTATAGCTGGAGAGTATATGGCAGAGCACAGAGCAGGGCAGAGTGGACAGAGGTGCAGAGTGGGCTGCAGAGGTGATAATGTATCCGCTGGACTAACGGGAGTCAGTCAAAAATCTACATTATTGAAGAAGAAGACTAGGAAAGTTCTGATTCATCACGTGACTGTGGGTTTCAGAAAAATAAAAAGCAGCAGTGCAGAGCTGTGTTAAAGCTGACAGACCATGGAAGAGGACCACTTAGGAATGCACACTGCCATCCAGAAAGTGGTTATACACACCATTCCTGTGACTGTGCCACCACACTTGCCGGTTTCCTGCTTACTTCTCTTTCATCACGTTTGCAATCAGCTCTATTACGTTTGCAACCTCTGCCAACATGTGTGCGATCTACTACTCCTGGGACAGCTTGTCCTTTTCCCATTGTGTATTTCTTTGCCCCTGACCCATCTTTATCCCTCACTCTCTTTTTCAGAGCTTCTGAATGGTGAGCCCAGCAGGACTTGAATTCAATGACATTCTACAACCAATAGTAGGATTTCATTAAACTTGTAAACCAAAGTAGACTTACTACATTCGTATCTCAGTTTTTTGTCTTCTCCAGTGAAAATCAAAGTCATGTTTACTTACATTTTGATCTAATTCCATTTGGAGCCACAAAATTTAAATACTGAACAGCAACTTAGAATTATTTGTGTGAAATAGCCTCATTTTACAAAATTAGAAAATAAGTTTCACAAAGGTTAAGGTTATTCCTCAAAACAATAGGACTACTACTGGAAGCCAACTGAAACTGAAGCTTTCAACTCTTCTCATGAAGCCCATTTCTATGCCGATCAAGATGTTTGGGTTTTCCAGAGCGTTACAGAGTTGAGGTGTCTGACTATGTCCATAGAATCTGGCTATCCAGATAGAGAAATCTCCTCTTAATTTGGGAAACAACAGTGAGTGAGTCTTCATGTAAATGTCATCAAAAAGCCTCAAATGCAAATTATTCTCTTCTTAATAGAATATGGCGCTATCTCTAAAAATGCTGAAATTAATGGTCTCCATGTTCTCAGCCTGATTCATTAATTTGTTAACCTTTATTTAGCAAATGGTAGATGGGAGACTGCCAAAATAATAAACGGTCAACTTTTCTTTGAATCTTCCAACATTCATAGCATTTGGTGGTAGAGATAATTGGAGCAGAATTCTTTATTTTATGCATTTTTTTTGGAGGGGGGAAACAATAAAAGGCCACTGAATGGTTTTACAAAAAGGATCTCTGATGGCTGTAGATCATGTTGTGAACGTGATACTTACCCGGTGCTGCAGATGGCTTGCAATGATAGATTTTTAGTTTACCACTTGGGATCACAATGACGAGCAGACTACTAAAGTTATCTTTGTATTAAAACACTTGCACGCATCAGTAAGTGAAGAATTTGAACTTCAGAACATATTGATCTTAAAATGCACAATGATCCATATGTCATTGACTTAGACAATGAGACCAATCTGTGTTCATAACAATCATATTCACTTGAAAGAAAATTACGCAAAGAGAGGGTGAGAATCACTTTAAAGTTAAATGGAAATAAAAGTTGCATCTTTATAAATTTTGCTTCAAAAAATCTCTGACTTGATAGACACTTTCAAAGTTATCCAAGCTTTCCGTTAAAGCTGGATTCACCTTGTCACACTGTTCACTAAAACATGCATATCTTTCCCATTCTGTCATTTGTTGCATCTGTACTTTCACTCTACTGGTTTCAACTATGCTGGTGATAAAATCTTTCTGAAGACAGAGCCCTGCAGAGCAAGACCACAGACCTCCCTCACAGCTGACATCGATTTGCTTTGGTGTTTATTTGACAATTATCAGATCTGCTGTCTTAGCTAAGAGTGAGAATCCTTGAAGCAATCATTTAACCCTACCCTGGGCTTTAAAACCAGAACAACCTGCATTAGGACACTGGAAATGATCTTAACTCCAAAAAAAGAAGAAATAAACACACACACACACACACACACACACACACACACACACATATTCATGGCAATACATCTTTATCTTCTACTATGGATTCACTACTCTCACTGCTTTGACAAATTCTTAGACTCAAACTGTTGAAAGAAGCAGGAATTTTCCCATGTAACAATGTGATTTTATTCAAGAATGTATTCTGACTGGTTGACTATTTTCACTTCAAACTATTTGAGTGGACTTTCAACTCTTTTCTCAAAAAACAATAAAAAATAAATAAAAATGCAACTAGATATTTAAAACAATATATGACAATGAGAATAAAGTTATAGATAGAAATATGGAAGAAATAAGTTATCCCTTTCTATTGGTTTTAATTATCTACTATTTATATGAGCTTAAAGAACTAAATTAAAACAGGCAATTCTATAGAAAGCAGTAGCTTTGAGGTGATCTGTATTATTGGTGGTGTTTTTTTTTTTCAAGCAACTATTCTCAGAGCTGAATCTAGGTATATATGCTCAGCACCAGAAGGCCTATTCCTTATTCCAGGTAAAAGCCAGTATAAGCTCCCTTAAGCAGAAGACCCATGAAGAGTCAGTGAAGGGGAAAAAGAGAGAGGGAGCTTCCAGCATATTCGGAGGGAAGGCCTAGTGAGCTCACCCTGACATTCATGGAACAGGCTGAATGCCTGCGGCAGGCTACCCAGTGCTGGAGAAATGTTTTTCAGATTTATCCAAGTAGCTGCATCAGGGCCCAGATCAGAGTCAGATCTTGTACCGAGGGCCGTCTGTGATCCTTAGGACCTAGTAAAGGGCTTTCTTTTCACAAGACAGATTTCTCATGTCTTAAAAGGACGATCTCTCAGTCTGCCACATCACCAGTGGGAAGGTGAAGAATTCCAACAATTTCCATAAATGAGTTAAAGGATATATGTTGGTGTTGATGTCCTTTTTCTGGAAGGATTTAAAGGCCTAGTCTCTGCAGAAGCCTTGCTGCCTTTTGACTAACATGATGCCTAGCCTGTGCTAACAGATTGCATCTCCCTTCAGAGAGAGTTATTTCCACATCATGAGAATGAAAGAGTGATCATAGCAGGAAGCCAGTGTACCCAACTCCACTTCCACCACCACTGATGCCATGAGAAACGTCTCCCCGTGGCAGTCACTAACAGCATAGTAAGTGCCAGGTCTGTGTGGGCTGTAAAGCACCCATATCCCCATTTATGTCTGAGATTCTTCATTGCAAGTCTGCTGCTGGAGACACGGTCCCTTCTCAACACAGAACTGCCCCGCCTGGGTCTGCCCACTGCTTGGGATACAGGAATTGGAGGAAGCCAGTGAGACAGGCCGTTAGAGATAAGACAGTCATTCAATGACTCCAGGGCTTGAAATGGCTACCATGGATTCCAAACAGAAGGTCAATTCAAAACCAAATTATTGACTCCCTTTAATCACAGGTAAATTTTGGATCTAAGTTCCTTGCAGAGACTGGCTGGATTGGAGGCAAAATTTCTCTGAAGAATGTCCACACTGGACCTTTACACTGCATCCACACCTCTGTCCGGATCGTTGGCTTGGCTCCCAGGCAAACAAGACCCCGAGTCTCACAATAAGGGGTGCTGAACAGGGCCGGAAACCACTGCAAGCAGAAGTCAGAGGACCCAGAGTTAGAGAGAACCCCTTCCTCACTCTCACTTCTTTCTCATTTCTTCCTGTAAGAGAGGAGTCCAGCTTAAAGACGCAGAAGCTGAGGGGGAACTCCACTTTCAGGATGTAGTCCTGCCTCAGCTGATTGGAGCAATGAACTCACACTTTCAATGATCCACCCACCGGTCCTCCAGTTCTCTATAGAGAGGTTATTAATCTGAAATCTATAGCCAACATCATACTTGGGTTGAAACTCCAAATCCATTCCTACCAAAGTCAGAAAAAGACAGATTCCCACTATGGCACTAACTGATCTTGATCTACAAGTTATAAACAATGGACCAGTACAAATAATCTAATTTTAGCAATGAAGATACAAAGTTATTTCATCTGATTATTATGTTGGCAACCTAGAAATCATTGACAATTAACTGAAATTATTAAAACAAGAATCTAGGGCTTCCCTGGTGGCGCTGTGGTTGAGAGTCCACCTGCCGATGCAGGGGACAAGGGTTCATGCCCCAGTCCAGGAAGATCCCACATGCTGTGGAGCAGCTGGGCCTGTAAGCCATGGCCACTGGGCCTGCGCGTCCGGAGCCTGTGCTCTGCAGTGGGAGAGACCACAGCAGTGAGAGACCCGTGTACCGCAAAAAAAAAAAAAAAAAAAAAAGAGAATCTAGAGGAAACAAGAGTTCAGAGTAATGGTTAGTGTTGAATGACATACTAAATAATCAACATACTTAATTTTATGTATATCAGCAATAACCAATTAAAAGTATTGAAGTGGGAGAAATCACATAACACTAGCAACAAAAAATAATATGTATTTAACAAGAACTCTGTAAAGGTTTTGTTAGGAAAGTCACATACTTTTCCTTAGAGGCAGAGTGGTAAACTTGAATGAATAAGAACAGAGCTCAGTATTATAAAGATGACAGTGATGGGTAAAATAATTTTAATTTGTTGAAATTTTATATGAATTTAAAATAGAATTTGGGGTAAGAGGTCACTAAATGGTTCTACAGAGAGACAATTCTCTATGGGCCTCTCAGTTTCTGTACATCACTGGAGCAGAAGCATTTTTTTTTTTTTTTTTTTTTTGCAGTACGCGGGCCTCTCACTGTTGCAGCCTCTCCCATTGCGGAGCACAGGCTCCGGACGCGCAGGCTCAGCGGTCATGGTTCACGGGCCCAGCCACTCCGCGGTATGTGGGACCTTCCTGGACTGGGGCACGAACACTTGTCCCCTGCATCGGCAGGCAGACTCTCAACCACTGTGCCACCAGGGAAGCCCAGAAGCATTTTTACAGGTTGTGTTCTCGATTACCTGCTCAGGTATGTTCATGGAGCAAAGAGTCTGGGAAGACAGAGTTGGTGTGTCCAGAATAACAAACATGATATCTCCCTTCATGGTATATGTAAAATGGGTTTACCAGGAGCCCATCACAAAATATTTGGTTCATGGAACAGTCAACACAATGTTTTGGTGAAAATTTTTTAATTTAAAATGTTTAAATAATTAAAATCATATAGAGGATGTTCTCTGACCATACTGAAATCACATTGGAAATCAATAACAGAAATGTAACAAGAAAAGTCTCCAAACAATTGGAAATTAAACAAGACCCTTCTTCATAATCCATAAATCAAAGAGGAAGTCTCTCAAAAAAAATTATATAGATGGAATTAAAATAAAGCTTATGAAAGTATGAAAAATGTGGCTAAAGTAGTGCAGAGAAGGAAATGCAGACCACAGAATGTTTACAAATCAATCATCTAAGTTCTTACCACAAGAAATTAGAAGAACAAAATAAATACAAAGCAAACACAGGAGGAAAATTATAAATATAAAAACAGAAACAAATGGAATTGAAAACAATAGAGAAACTCAATGAAACGAAAAGTCCTTTCTTCAAAACATCAGTAAAATAGATTAAAAAGATCAATAAAGATGAATTGAGAGAAGACACAAAGCAGCAATTTCAGGAATGAGACAGGATATCACTGCAAACTTTGCAACCATTAAAAGAATGATAAGGGAACATTGTAAACTCCTACACGGTCATAAAGTTGACAGCTTAAGAAATGGACTTATTTCTCAAAAACCAGAAACTATCAAAATTCAACCAAGATGAAACAATTTGAATAATCCTATAACCACTGAGTTATTTGAATTTATTACTTAAAAACACTCAAAAGAGATTTCTACAGATCCACAGGATTTCACTGGAGAGTTCTACCAAATCTGTGAAGAATAATTCGTATCAATACTACACAATCTCTTTCAGAAAACAGAGGAAGAGGAAATACTTTCTTAGTGCATTTCACAAAGCTAATATTACTCTGATACTAAAACAAGACAAAGACAGGAGAGAGAGGGGGGGTGTGAGAGAGAAGGCGATGAGAAGAAAACTACAAACCAGTATCTTTCATGAATTTAGGTGTAAAAATCCACAACAAAATATATCCATGTTGAATCCAGCAATGCATAAAATAATTTGACATCAAGTGATGTCTACAATCTATCCCAGGAATGCAAGGCTAGTTTACCTTTTGAAAAAGAATCATTGCAATCCAGTGTATCAAAAAAAAAATCTATATCTATATCCTTATCTATATCTATATACACATAATCATATCAATTGATGCAGAAGAATTCGGCAAAATCCAATACACACAAGAACTTCAGCAAACTCAGAGTAGAGATCTTCCTCTGTTCAATAAACAGCATCCACAAAACTTACAGCTAACATCATACATAATAATTACTTTGTACAATTAAAATCAATTAAATTAATGGTCTTCAAATATGAGGGAATTAATAGAAAAACATAATTGAATGTATTAACAACTAGGAAAGAGGCTTCCTGAGACAGATGTACACTCACCTTCAATAATGTAATGATTTGAAATCTATTTTATTTTGACTTAGAAATAGCCAATGTCTTAAAATGTAAATATGCAGAATATTAAGTAAAACACGAATCAGCCAAGATTAGTCATTAGTCAACTTGCCCATTTAGAGAATACCAGGTGAAATTATTGTCTTAAACTATAAACTTCTAGTGAGGTTAAACTTAGTTATGGAACATAATATCATGGCTATAAAATGTACCTTGTTGTTTAACATCTGTGGAAAGGAAAATAGGAAGTAAATAAAAAGAAAATTTAGTGGTTAGATTCTAACACATAAGAAGTACAGAAACAGGTAGATAACTTGTTTTCCAAATATGGAGAAATATACAGCAATCTGATGTGACATTCCAGTTCAGTAAAAATGAGCACAAAGCAAGGAGAATACTGCTATTGACACAATGAACACAGGAAATTTGAGGAGGACACAGTCTCTGTTCCCAGGGAACTTTCCAAGTGGGAACCTGCTATTCAGAACCCCTCTATTTCTCTCTAGAATTGAGTAGGTGGTTTTACATACTAAGGACTCTAGGGAAAGAATGGCTGAAAGTTGGGGTGGGAGGGGACGTGCAGGGAGAGTCGTCCTGAAAGTGAATGTGTGTGGTCTTTAAGGATGAAAGTTCCCACATCTCCTCAGCTGTGAAGGCACTGGAACCTGAGGAAAATATGTTAGCAAAGGCTTGGAGACCCAGAAGCAACTGTACAATAGCACAGGAAAATTCTGAAAGATGCAAGATTTTAAGTAACTATGACAAGACAATCAATGTAACTATTTCTGTAACTGTATCCACAGAAGAGCAATTTCTACATTGACACTCATGTAGGACAAAGAAGTATAAGGAGAAGGGTTTTGTTTGCTTTTGTTTCCTTTTAAGATATCTTAAAATATTCAAGATTGATTTTTCAAGCAGAGAAAAAGGTTCACACAGTGCCAAAGCAAATTTATCAAAGAATATCTTTCTTTTTGGCCTACAAAATCTTTGTTACCAAGAAGTACAGCATTTCAGGTATGTATCAGAAGAAAAAGGAAAAGTAAGTTACATTGATGAGTCAGCAAAATCTACCTACATTGGGCTTCCCTGGTGGCACAGTGGTTAAGAGTCCACCTGCCAATGCAGGGGACACGGGTTCGTGCCCTGGTCCGGGACGATCCCACATGCCGCGGAGCGGCTGGGCCCGTGAGCCATGGCCTCTGAGCCTGCGCGTCCGGAGCCTGTGCTCCGCAACGGGAGAGGCCACAACAGTGAGAGGCCCGCGTACCGCAAAAAAAAAAAAAAATCTACCTATGTTAATTTTTTCCGTGAAAAATGAAACTGTTTCTGAAAGCAAAGGATATTTGAAGGCAGGGCTAGTAGAAACCAGCTGAGTCTACAGCACCTGCACAGATATCGCTAAGGTCACCAATATGGGCTCTTCTCTCCTTCTGAGCATATGGAAGCCTACTTTTCCTACCTACCTGTGGATAAGTGAGTAGAAATGATTTATGTCACTTCTAGACCGAGGCACTAATTGCTGTAAGACCCTGCTGTTCTGGCTGTTTCCCTGCTTCCATATCCTGAGTGACTGTGTGTGATAAAGACTCACTCCCCCAGCTCTTGACAACCCCCCATGACTATCTTTCATGAAAGAAAAAAATATCAAGAATTTGTGCTTGCCACTAAAGCAAAACAAAAGCTATCTTGACTAATAAAACAAACTCTGATGAATAAACATGCAATTTTTCAAAATTTATTAAATTATACCTTCCTAATAAAATTATTTTTTTCCTAAAATATGGCAAAATCTTTTGTACAGATAAGATTTTCTAATACTGAGAGGTAATTGTGAGAGAAAACTAAGACACACAATCATAATTAATTCCCACTATAGCCTATGAAGTAGACTTTATTTTGTAGTAATTATTCCCTTATTTTACAGGTAAGGAAACTGAGTACAGCAAAGTTAGCAGAGATTTACCAAAGTTCACATGGTTAACGAAGGATGAATTCATCATTCAAACCCATATACCCCATTTATTTTTTCTTGCTATACACATTGCGTCACAGGTTGTGGTTTTATAAAAGACATTCCCTAAGCGGACTTTTTTTATCTTTAAACATAGAAGTGTATCTTCCTGAATTTTTAAATCTTTAGCTTATAGTTTAAAATATTTAAGTAGCTTTAGTAATTACTAACTATATGTAAATGTAGATAAATAAATACACACATATGTACACTGAACTTTAAAAGATTAACATATGATATAATGTTTTTAGTTTGTTTACCATTTTTAATCTTTAAAAATGACAGTATTGAAAACACTCGATGACCCACATGTCAGGTTGGACCATATGAAACTGCTGATATTTGACTCATTTGAATGACTTATCTGTTAACTTATTAGAAAAAGCATGATTTCTGGATTGAAAGAACCCTGAATTTGAATTTTAGCTCCATCATGTCTATTCAAGTGATTTGGGGCAAATGTCTTGGAATCTGTAAATCTCAGTTTCCTCCTCTGTATAACAGGATGATAATACTTTTTTGAAAAGATTGTTGTTAGAACTAAAAATCACATTTGCTTTTTCTTTTCCATAAAATAATTTACACTGTGCCTACCTCACAGCAAAGTAAAAACTGAATTAGGCTGTTTCAAATGTCATTAACAGAAGAGTCAGTGTTTTAAAGCCCATTATTTGGGAACACTCTGGGAATGTTAATATCATGACTCATCACCTCAACTGTATCAGGGTAAAGTGAATAAAAAATATAATCTGTAATTGGCACTCCATTCTTTTTGCATATTTATTATTCCTATGTATTAATGATTTTTCAATAGACTATGACTATACATAATCATACTTGTGGTGATGCATTTCTTCCTGCTCAAGGGAATATTTTCAATTAATTGCTTTTAATTGAACATTAATAACTCTGTGGCTGTAGAGATGGATAAGGTGACTATATGAGATTGTGAGAATTCATTTTCCATTTAAATGAATACAACTGAAACATTTTTATCCTTCACCAGGACCCAAGGACATTTAAAATATATCATATGCTGAGATTTTAAATTAATATTCAAGTGGAAGAGTTAATATTTTTTTTAAAAACAAGCAAAGCATTTTTGTGGTATGGAGACATGAGATAATCTCAAGCTGGTCACTAACTATGAGACCTTGGGTAAGTCATTTAGTTTTTCTGAGTCTCAGGAACCCAAAAAGCAAAACAAGGAAATGCTATTTCTATTGCTGCTCTTACAGGGATATGCATAATGCTTATCTAGGTTCTTTGTCAATTATAAATTATTATACCAATCTGTATCTTTTTAATCTGTCTAGACTGAGAAATTTTATCATATTCTCCAGTACCACAAAAATGTCATTAAAAAACACACCTGTAGGGAGTGTTATAAACAGATTCTTTTTATTCTCATTTGATATACAATTTGAAACTGCCAGTATTATTTTCAGAAGACACTGTTTTGGCTGGTTTAGTTTGATAATTTAACTTGACATTAAGTATAACAAACTTTAATGGATGTGTTTATATTTCAATAACAAATATGTTCTTGTCTCTAGATTTTATTAGTACTAGTAGTTTGGAAATTCCTCCTTCATCTATTTACAATTGACAAAATAAAAGATCTCAACATGCTAGACTATTTTTTTTAAGTAAGAAGAAATGATGATTGATTTCCATTATCTGAATTTTAGGGGGTGATTATGACAAGAAAGTGTTTCTGAAAAAATGAGAATAAAAGGATTGAGGAAAAGAAAGTGCTAATTTATTTTAAGGCTGATGGAAGAATTACCTTTCTGCTAAGTACTTGTTCATAACTCTTATTATTGTTCACGAATTGAACTGATATTTCTAGGATAAAATTTAATGGAAATTGCTTTAAAAAATAATTTCTGGATCCTGAGTTGAGTGTCCTGTGAGGAAATTCAGTGCACGTCCTGAGCTGAGGGATAGGCTGAGCTGTTTCACAAAGAACTCTGGTCTGAAGTGCTGGGGGCAAGGCCTCTGCATGGTGCCTGCTATTAGCAAGTGAAACGTGCAAGTGCTATGAGCAGATTTAGCACAAAGGGCAAAAAGGTGGATGGGTTGGTTAGGCCTGAAGTGAGACTGCCAGATATATGCCCTTTCCAGATGGAATGTCGATCATGTAGCAACAGGAGCCATGTGGCTGACAGGGTCTTTGTGCTCCAGCCAGGTGTCAGGCCTGAGCCTCTAAGATGGGAGAGCTGAGTTCAGGACAATGGACCACAAGAGACCTCCTGGTGCTATGTAATATCAATTATCAAGGGCTCTCCCAGAGATCTCTGTCTCAAAGCTAAGACCCAGCTCCATGCAATGACCAACAAGCTCCAGTGCTGGACATCACATTCCAAACAACTAGCAAGACAGGAACACAACCACACCCATTAGCAGAGAGGCTGCCTAAAATCATAATAAGCTCACAGACACCCCAAAACACATCACTGGAGGTGGTCCTGCCCACAAGAAAGAAAAGATCCAGCCATATCCACCAAACACAGGCATCAGTCCCCTCCACCAGGAAGCCTATACAACCCACTGAACCAACCTTACCCACTGGGGCAGACACCAAAAACAATGGGAACTACAAACTTGCAGCCTGCGAAAAGGAGACCCCAAACACAGTAAGGTAAGCAAAATGAGAAGACAGAGAAATACACAGTAGATGAAGGAGCAAGGAAAAAAACCACCAGATCAAACAAATGAAGAGGAAATAGGCAGCCTACCTAAAAAAGAAGTCAGAGTAATGATAGTAAAGATGATCCAAAAGCTTGGAAATAGAATGGAGAAAATATAAGAAATGTTTAACAAGGACCTAGAAGACCTAAAGAGCAAACAAACAATGATGAAAAACACAATAAATGAAATTAAAAATTCTCTAGAAGGAATCAACAGCAGAATAACTGAGGCAGAAGAACAGATAAGTGACCTGGAAGATAAAATAGTGGAAATAACTACTGCATAGCAATATAAAGAAAAAAGAATAAAAAGAAGTGAGGACAGTCTCCGAGACTTCTGGGAAAATATTAAATGCTCCAACATTAGAATTAAAGGGGTCCCAGAAGAAGAAGATAAAATATTTAAAGAGATTATAGTTGAAAACTTCCTTAATATGGGAAAGGAAACAGCCAATAAATCCAGGAAGAATAGAGGGTCCCATACAGGATAAATCCAAGGAGAAACATGCCAAGGCACATATTAATCAAACTATCAAAAATTAAATACAAAGAAAAAAATTTGAAAGCAGCTAGGGAAAAGCAACAAATAACATACAAGGGAATCCCCATAAGGTTAACAGTTGATCCTTCAGCAGAAACTCTACAAGCCAGAAGGGAGAGGCAGGACATATTTAAAGTGATGAAAGGGAAAAACCTACAACCAAGATTATTCCAACCAGCAAGGATCTCATTCAGATTCAACAGAGAAATTAAAAGCTTTACAGACAAGCAAAAGTTGAGAGAATTCACCACCACCAAACCAGCTTTATAACAAATGCTAAAGGAACTTCTTTAGGCCGGAAACACAAAACAAGGAAAAGACCTCCAAAAACAAACCCAAAACAATTAAGAAAATGGGAATAGGAACATGCATATCAATAATTACGTTGTTATGTAAATGTAAATGGTTTAAATGCTCCAACCAAAAGACACAGACTGGCTGAATAGATAAAAAACAAGAGCCATACATATGCTGTTTACAAGAGACCCATTTCAGACCTAGGGACACAAACAGACTGAAAGTGAAAGGATGGAAAAATATATTCCATGCATGGAAGTCAAAAGAAACCTGCAGTAGCAATTCTCACATCAGAAAAAATAGACTTTAAAATAAAAACTATAACAAGAGAAAAAGAAGGACACTACATAATGATCAAGGGATCAATCCAAGAAAAATATATAACAATTATAAATATTTATGCATCCAATATAGGAACACTTCAATATAAGGTAAATGCTAACAGCCATAAAAGGGGAAATTGACAGTAACACAATAATAGTAGGGGACTTCAACACACCACTTTCACCACTGGACAGAACATTCAAAATGCAAATAAATAAGGAAACAAAAGCTTTAAATGACACATTAAATGAAATTGACTTAATTGATATTTATAGGACATTCCATCCAAGAAAAACAGAATACACTTTCTTCTCAAATGCTCATGGAACATTCTCCAGGATAGACCATATCTTGAGTCACAAATAAAGCCTTGATAAATTTAAGAAAATTGAAATCATATCAAGTATCTTTTCCGACCACAACACTATGAGACTACATATCAATTACAGGAAAAAATCTGTAAAAACTACAAACACATGGAGGCTAAACAATACACTACCAAATAGCCAAGAGATCACTGAAGAAATCAAAGAGGAGATCAAAAAATACCTAGTAACAAATGACAATGAAAACACGACAACCCAAAACCTATGGGATGCAGCAAAAGCAGATCAAGGAGGGAAGTTTTTAGGAACACAACCTTACCTCAAGAAACAGGAAATATCTCAAATAAACAACTTAACTTTACACCTAAAGGAACTAGAGAAAGAAGAACTAACAAAACCCAAAGTTAGCAGAAGGAAGGGCATCATAAAGATCATATCAGAAATAAATGAAAAAGAAATGAAGGAAACAATAGCAAAGATCAATAAAACTAAAAGCTGGTTCTTTGAGAAGATAAACAAAATTGATAAACAGTTGACCAGACTCATCAAGAAAAAAAAGGGAGAAGATTCAAAACAACAGAATTAGAAATGAAAAAAGAGAAGTAACAACTGACACTGCAGAAATACAAAGGATCATGAGAGATTACTACAAGCAACAGTATGCCAGTAAATTGGACAACCTGGAAGAAATGGACAAATTCTTAGAAAAGCACAAGCTGCCGAGACTGAACTAGGAAGAAATAGAAAATATAAACAGACCAATCACAAGCACTGACATTGAAACTTTGATTAAAAAATCTTCCAACAAACAGGCTTCACAGGTGAATTCTATCAAACATTTAGAGAAGAGCTAACACCTATCCTTCTCAAACTCTTCCAAAATATAAGAGAGGGAGGAGCACTCCCAAACTCGTTCTATGAGGCCACCATCACCCTGATACCAAAACCAGACAAAGATGTCCCAAAAAGAAAACTACAGGCCAATAACTCTGATGAACATACATGCAAAAATCCTCAACAAAATACTAGCAAATAGAATCCCACAGCACATTAAAAGGATCATACACCATGATCAAGTGGGGTTTATCCCAGGAATGCAAACATTCTTCAATATACACAAATCATTCAATGTAATACACCATATTAACAAATGAAGGATAAAAAGCATATGATAATCTCAATAGAGGAAGAAAAAGCTTTGACAAAATTCAATACCAATTTATGATTAAAACTCTCGAGAATGTAGGCATAGAAGGAAGCTACCTCAACATAATAAAGTCCATATATGACAAACTCACAGCCAACATCATTCTCAATGGTGAAAAACTGAAAAGATTTCCTCTAAGATCAGGAAAAAGACAAGGTTGCCCACACTTACCCCTATTATTCAACACAGTTTTCAAAGTTTTAATCACAGCAATAAGAGAAGAAAAAGAAATAAAAGGAATCCAAATCGGAAAAGAAGAAGTAATACTGTCACTGTTTGCAGGTGACATGTTACTATACATAGAGAATCCTAAAGGTGCTACCAGAAAACTACCAGAGTTAATCAATGAATTTGGTAGAGTAGCAGGATACAGAATAAATGCACAGAAATCTCTTGCATCACTATACACTAATGATGAAAAGTCTGAAAGAGAAATTAAGGAAACACTCCCATTTACCATTGGGACAAAAAGAATAAAACACCTACGAATAAACTGACTTAAGGATACAAAATATCTGTATGCAGAAAACTATAAGACACTAATGAAAGAAATTAAAGATGATACAAACAGTTGGAGGTATACACCATGTTCTTAAGTTGGAAGAATCAATATGGTGAAAATGACTATACTACCCAAAGCAATCTACAGATTCAATGCAATCCCTATCAAGTGAAAAACTGGCATTTTTCACAGAACTAGAACAAAATTTCCACCATTTGTATGGAAAAACAAAAGACCCCGAATAGCCAAAGTAAACTTGAGAAAGAAAAACAGAGCTGGAGAATCAGGCTTCCTGCCTGCAGACTACACTACAAAGCTACAGTAATCAAGACTGTATGGTGTTTGCACAAAAACAGAAATATAGATCAATGGAACAGCATAGAAACCCCAGAGATAAACCAAAGCACATGGAGAAAAGACAGCCTCTTCAATAAATGGTGCTAGGAAAACTGGACAGCTTCGTGTATAAGAATAAGATTAGAACACTCCTAACACCATACACAAAAATAGACTCAAAATGGATTAAAGACCTAAATGTAAGGCCAGACACTAGAAAACTCTTAGAGGAAAACAGAGGCAGAACACTCTATGACATAAATCACAGCAAGATCTTTTTTGACCTACCTCCTAGAGAAATGGAAATAAAAACAAAAATAAACAAATGGGACCTAATGAAACTTAAAAGCTTTTGCACAGCAAAGGAAACCATAAACAAGACAAAAAGACAACGCTCAGAATGGGAGAAAATATTTGCAAATGAAACAACTGACAAAGGATTAATCTCCAAAATACACAAGCAGCTTATACAGATCAATTTCAAAAAAAAAACAACAACCCAATCCAAAAATGACCAGAAGACTAAATAGACATTTCTCCAGAGAAGATATAGAGATTGCCAACAAACACATGAAAGAATGCTCAACATCACTAATTAGAGAAAGGAAAATCAAAACTACAATGAGATATCACCTCACACTTGTCACAATGACCATCATCAAAAATCTACAAACAATAAATGCTGGGAGGGTGTGGAGGAAAGGGAACCCTCTTTGCACTGTTGGTGGGAATGTAAATTGATATAGCCACTATAGAGAACAGTATGGAGGTTCATTAAAAAACTAAAAATAGAACTACCTTATGACCCAGCAATTACACTACTGAGCATATACCCAGAGAAAACCATAACTGAAAAAGAGTCATGTACCTCAGTGTTCATTACAACACTATTTACAATAGCCAGGACATGGAAGCAACCTAAGTACCCATCTACAGATGAATGGATAAAGAGAATGTGGCATATATATATATATATATATATATATATATATATATATATACACACACACAATAGAATATTACTCAGTCATAAAAAGAAATGAAATTGAGTTATTTGTAGTGAGGTGGATGGACCTAGGGTCTGTCATACAGAGTGAAGTAAGTCAGAAAAGAAAAAGAAATACCATATGCTAACACATATATATGGAATCTAAAAAAAAAAAATAGTCATGAAGCACCTAGGAGGACAGGAATAAAGCTGTAGATGTAGAGAATGGACTTGAGGACATAGGGAGGTGGAAGCATAAGCTGGGATGAAGTCAGAGAGTGACATTGACATATATACACTACCAAATGTGAAACAGATAGCTAGTGGGAAGCAGCCACATAGCACAGGAAGATTAGCTCTGTTCTTTGTGACCACCTAGAGGGGTGGGATAGGGAGGGTGGAAGGGAGATGCAAGAGGGAGGGAATATGGTTATATATGTATACGTATAGCTGATTCACCTTGTTATACAGCAGAAACTAACACAACATTGTAAAGCAATTATACTCCAATAAAGATGTTAAAAAATAAATAAAAATTTAAAAAAATAAAAAAGAATTTCCACTCTCCATCTTTTTCTGTTATTCTAATCCAAATCATTTTTGCCAGCCTTAGATATATAATTATCTCATTCAGATGGCTGCTTTTTGTGTTGAGAGGATTATATTTGAATACTAAATTTTATCTGAGCTCTGATTTAACAATACATATAAAAATAGCCCATTGGGCTAGTTCTGAATTTAGAAAAACATGTAATTTTGCTTCCATTTTCTTCTGGTATTATTCAAATTGCCATATTAAATAGACAAAGCAGTAGAATTTTAGCTGAGCTTTTACATTTCAGCGTAGCTAAGAAGTAAATTTAGAGAATGATGATGACACACTGAACACCAGACTTGAAATTCCATTCATTCCTCCAAACATTCTTCAGAAAATTTCCTTGGCAAGCAGTAGCATGGCTTTTTAACACTTCAGAACATAGGTTTACATGTCTTTGACCAAATCAGGTTCAAGGTCTCCATTGCAAAAAGAATGCATGCATGGAAAGAGGAATCTAGTCTTCTAGCATTTTCTGCCATCAGGGATCATTCTGGGGTGTGATGTGGCCAAAGTACATTTTGGTATAAATGAGGAATAATAAACCCTATTTTCCATTAAATTTTCTTTTTGCAAAAGAAAAAGAAAAAGAAATTTTATTGCTACTGCATTCAAAATCACTCTCTTTACATCTTTTATGATGTAAAAATTTGCAATTATACTGTAGACTTTATGAGACAGCAAAATAAACAAGCAAACCAAAAAAGCAGAGCTTATCAGTAATCTGTCCTACTGGTGGAAAAAAAGAAACCTGAAATGCAGATAGAGAATTCTAAATAACCTGTAAAGAAGGTTTGCTGCAGGCCATTAATACATGACATCAACTTTATTTGCTAATTCTGATAGTGATAGATTCCACACTTTCTATAAATACGTAATTGTCTTAATATTCCAAATGTTAATACTTTGCTTTAAAAACAAAATGTCCTACACACAGCAGGCACTCTGAAAATGCTCGTTGATTGTTGGTTAGATTTGACTTAGGGAAGGTCATGTAAAGGGGAATAGATTTCCAATTAAACAATAATTGCTTGACAGGAAAGAGATGAATGAAAGAAGAGATGCATGGGTCCCCGGGAGCCATATTTTCTTCTCCTTTTGGAGCACTGTGGCATCTAATGCTAATGACCACAAAATTACATTTTTATCTGGGCATGTCTTTTGTTCTCCATCTACTAGTGTCACACGATTTACTCTATTGCCTACACACACAAAAAAAATCTAAGAATCATTACTGGCAACTTTCTCCCCCTTACCTCTTTATAAATCCATTACCAATTTGACTGATACCTTTCAGATATATCTTTATTTTATGTTTTATTTTATTGAAGTATAATTGATTTAAAACATTGTGTTAGTTTCTGGTGTACAGCAAAGTGATTCAGTTATACATATATATAATATAATAGTTTGCATTTGCTAGTCCCATACTCTCAGTCCATCCCTCCCCATCCACCCCTCCCCCTTAGCAACCACAAGTCTGTTCTCTAAGTCTGCGAGTCTGTTTCTGTTTTGTAGGTAAGTCCATTTGTGTCATTTCTTTTTTAGATTCCACATATAAGTGATATCAAATGGTATTTGTCCTTCTCTGTCTGACTTACTTCACTTAGTATGATCATCTTTAGGTCAAATACATCTTAGTCTCTTTCTCATGTTTCTGTCCCCCCATCACCTTGTGCTTAGCTATGTCCACCATCCTTCAGCTCTCAGATTAAATGTCAGGTGCTCTTCTTGACTACTCCAAATCTTACTCCTATCGTAGCATCCCGTTTGGTTCATTTCTTGTGCTTATCACAATCTATAGTCCTTTTCTTACATTTTCATATATGTCATTCCTACTTTGTAAGTTCCATAAAGGCAAAGACCTTGTCCATCTTTTCATGTATCTAACCCGAAGCCTGATGCACAGTTTGTGCACAATTGTGTTTTTGGAAAAATAAAAATAAAAATATTGTCTCCCTTCATCCATATTTTACTCCCCAAATCTCCCTAATGCATTATTTAAAGAACAAATTGGATCATGTTGTCATGTTTATTATTGCTTTTGATACTATATGTTGGGTTTTCCATTTCTTGAAAACATTTGAACTAACAGTAAATGGAACTTCACCAAAGACATTTTCCTGCCATACCCCACCCCCTTGGTTGGATTAGGACCTTCCTCCTCTCCCCACCCCACTGCATGGCACTTTGAATTTACTCTTCAAAGCAATGATCCGAGATGTAAGTCTGCAATGCCTTTGCTCTTTGCACTTTGTCCTTCTCATTCACTGGGGAAAGGGACCACATTAGGCTTGGCCATCATCGCCCTTATTACACTAAGCTCCATGCCAGGCATGTCGGTCAGTACCAAAGAACAATGGTCAAAAATGAATTCATGATATTTTAATAGAATATCAGATACTTTTTCCTTCTGAAGGTAAATTTTCATTTTTTAAAATTTGACTATGTAAACACCAAATATTTGCTGTATTCTGGAACAATTTCTACCTTCTACTGTCAATTACTTTTTCAGATCAAATCATTTACTTTTTTTTTTTTTCTCAACTAAGCTATTGATTTTTTAATTGCATTTTTATTGAAGTAAAGTTAAGTTACAATGTTGTGTTAGTTTTAAGTTTACAGCAGAGTGATTCAGTTATATATATATATATATATATATATATATATATATATATATATATATATACATATATTCTTTTTTCAGATTCTTTTCTGTTTTAGATTATTGCAAGATACTGAGTATAGTTCCCTGTGCTATACAGTAGGTCCTTGTTGTTTACATATTTTATATACAGTAGTGTGTATATGTTAATCTCAAACTCCTAATTTATCTCTGCACACACACACCCCCACCTGCCCTGCAGTCCCCTTTGGTAACCGTAAGTTTGCTTTCTGTGTCTTCAAATCTTTTACTTTTGATGTTTCTTTTGAGCCATATCTGTGGGTCTCCTCCTGAGGAATTTCTATATTTTTCATAGTGAGAAATACTACTAAGAATCACTTATATTTTTATCACTTATAAATGCTTCCCAAATGCTGTGCTTTGTAAATACATTTTCTCTTTCACATCTCACATTAACACTCTTGGGTAGTTATTAACCTCCATTTTAGAGAGAAGGAATTTGATTCTTAAGATGCAGCAAATTGGGATTTGGAACCATGTAGGTTTAACTTGACTCCTACATGCTGTTCTATCTCCTTATCAATTTCTCGGGTTAGACTAGGAAGTTGGAAAAAGTAAGGCCTTTGAAAGGCTGCGTTATAAGCCACCACACAGATTGAATAGTAGTCTGTTATAGTGAACCATCTTTTTCCTGTTTGCTCACATCCTTAGTATTTTACACAGCTGCTCAGACCTTTATATCCTCTGCAGGTGAATTTAAAGGAGGGTCTTTCGACCTGAAGGTGGTATCTTTACTATGGAAATGTGCTGCCCAATGAGGAGCTCTACACCAAGACTGCATGTGGTCAGGTGACTGGTCAGGAAACACCCTCCCTTTCCTCAAGCCTCACAAACCCCCTTGCACTGGAAATAAAATTTTAAAATCTAAGAGACCACAACAGATTGACCCCAAATTTATCAATTTGTTCTGTTGAAAGTCTGTGTCTATGGAAGAACAGGATTAAAAGCCAGGTAGCAACTGTCTACTCACCACTGTAAAATTAGGGTCCTATCTGTGGAGCAAATAAAGAGGATCTCTTTTAAGTGTTGGCAAAGGTCAGTGGACTGCAGCTGCATGAAATTAGTTTAACTCCTGTGATGGTTAATCTTTGGTGTCAACTTGACTGGGCCACAGGCTTCCCAGATTAAACACTATTTCTGGGTGTGTCCATGAGGGTGTTTCTTTATGAAATTAACATTTGAATCTGTGGGCTTGGTAAAGTAAATCGCCCTCCCCAATGTGGGTAGGTATTACCCAATGTGCTAAAGGCCTGAATAGAACAAGAGGTGGAGGAAGGAAAGATTCGTCCCCTTCCTGCCTATCTGCTGAGCTGGGCCATCTCATCTTTTCCTGCTCCTGCACTGGGACTTTACTGGCTCCCCTGGATCCCAGGCCTTCAGATTCAGATTGGAATTACACCACCAGCTTTCCTGTTTCTCCAGTTTGCAGGCAGCAGATCCTGGGATTTCTCAGACTCCTTAATAGTATGAGCCAATTCTTCATAGTCAAACAATCTCTCTGTCACTATATATATATCTACATACATGCACACACACACATTATATACATTTCTCTTTCCAAGGGATGTGAATAATTGACTATTAAACATTTGAAATATCTATACACATGAAATATAGAGGTACTTCATTCACCCATTGTGTCCTATGCTCTGTGCTGGTATCTGGAATGCACTGGTGAATTCAATCCAGACTGAGCTCTCCAGGAACTCATAGTCCCAGTAGAAGAGAGATGGGGGCAATCTCAGGGCCAAAACAAAGTGAGCAATAGCAGGAAGGGTAAAATAGGGTGCTAAAAAATTAAGGAGATAGAACCCCTGGTACTTCACAGAAGACTTTTGGAGGAGGGGGTCAGTGAAATGAAATCTTGAAGAAGGAAGAGCATTTAACCATATTGAGGAAGAAGAGAGCTCTTCTAGGCTGAGAGATTCACATCTGAAGGCCTACTTGCATATAAGCATGGCTCATTGAGGGAACTTCAAATAGTTCAAATAGATGGTAGAGCAGTATGAGTGACCAGAGGAGAGGTAAAGAGGGTTTATGATATGAAGGACCTTGTATTCATTCGTGTAGAATTCACCTGCAAGTCAAACGCAAGGACTGAAAAGATCAGAACCAGTGAGCATCACAGATAATTCCAGGTTACCAGTATGTGGTCAGGGTGGCTGCTAGGAAGATCTTCCTTGGGAGGGCTCAGCGGTTCTGTGGCCCAGGAAGCAGAAAGCTGGCTCCACAGGCTCAGCCTATGGAGACTGGGAAGCAAAGACAAGGAGCCAGGGGAGTTCAGGGGGATGATTGAAAGGATGTCTCACTGCAAGTTGTAAGAGGAAAGAACTGCACAGGAGAATAAATTAGTGAATAAAAAAATGGTGATGGGAACCAGGGACTTGTCTTGCGATAGAAGAAGCACTGCAGTGGGAACAAATGAATGGGTGTCAAGGCTGGGAAGTTAGGCTCTATAATTTTCTTAAAGTTGAATTTCAGATACATATGTAATTGAAATCAATCTTTTCTCAGATTAAGATTCCATAATATCATTGTATTTAATTGCATACAGTTTGTGTACCATGAAACAATAAGAAATGTGTTATGCTCCTGGAATATACCACTTCCATTATTCTGACTGGAGTTTGATTCACCTTCAAATTCTGAAAGGTTATCCTGCAACCTAAAAGCTATTGGATAAACAACTAGCATTTGAGGATGAATATTAAACTAATATCCTGTGCATTGTTCATATTCTTTCACAGCTTGCACTAATTTCAATTTTTGTAATGTCATTTAACATCTATGGGCAGTGAATTATTTTTAGATATTAATCACACAAGATTATTTCCCTTTTAAGGATTTCCTCCATTGTTAGCCATTCAAATCAATATCCACCATCCAAAATAGAAAATGAATATCTGATTAATATCTGTTGTTTAATTAACATTGTTCTCATTTATTGTGAGTCTTGTTCACCAATTGATCTAACAGTGAGGCATTGTTTCATAACTTTCTTTTATCTGATTCCTTTAACTTTGCCATTCAACTTCAAGTTCTATTTAATGTTCCTTGGCAGTATTGCAATAACTCTTTTGTGTAGAAAAAAGCTCCCCACCAAAAGAAGGTGGTGGATGTGCTATGCTAAAATATCACTGGAAAGCTCTGGGTTAAACTCTGTTAACTGAATAACTTTTTAAAGTTCATCTTGAACTCCCAAGGTCATTCAAAGCTATGCTTCCCAAACTTATTTTGTTAAGTTCCTTTTTCAATTACTTCTAGTGGGTCTAGAATTACCTCAGGATATCTCCTTGAAAAGCCCTGTTCTAAATATTACATCTGCCTTGACCTTTTCCTCACATCTGCTGACCAGTTACCTTGCTTTCAAAAAACGTATACAGTTTCTCATTGACTATAGAAAAATGTTGATATTATTGAGTAGAAATCCACAATTTGACACAAACTCACTCCTGTTCTACCACATACCACTACACACCTGTTGTGTGGACATGATAGTCAGTGCTCAAATACTCCATCCATGTTTACATAATATTATATTCCAGTTTTTTGGCAGGAATATCTTTCCTACCTACCCAAACTCTGTCTTCCATTCATGGTACAAGTCATATTTTTCTTTAAGAACCCAATTTTTTACCACCTTATAAAAAGAATCTAAATTTTTTCCTATAGACTACACATCCTTTAAATGTCTCTCCTACATCTCCAACACTTTCTAGAAATTCACGTTCATTGTCACAAAGCCTTTCTCATTTCAGAGACTGCCACACTTATTCCCTTTGCCTAAACTATTTTCCCCCTTAGCTTCCATCACACACTCCTTCACTGAATTCAGTCTCACCTGAAATACCTCCCTTCTAAGAGGTCCTCCTTAACAACTCTATTAGTATAGCATATTCTTTGTAGCCTCCACTCTTAAATGTTTCCTTCACCATTATTATTTATTAACATGACATTTTATTTATTGATGTATTGTCTCTCCTACAAGAATGTGAGCTCTATCACAGAAAGGACTTGGATTCTTCTGTTCAGGGTGTTTTTCTATTATCTCTCCACCATGGAAAAGTTTTTGACTCAATAAATATATATATATTTTTGACATATACAAATTATTGATTTTTTAAAATTTTTTAACAGCTTTATTGGGGTATAATTGCTTTACAATGGTGTGTTAGCTTCTGCTTTATAACAAAGTGAATCAGTTATACAGATACATATGTCCTCATATCTCTTCCCTCTTGTGTCTCCCTCCCTCCCACCATCCCTATCCCATGCCTCTAGGTGGTCTCAAAGCACTGAGCTGATCTCCCTGTGCTATGCAGCTGCTTCCCACTAGCTATCTATTTTACATTTGGTAGTGTATATATGTCCATGCCACTCTCTCACTTTGTCCCAGCTTACCCTTCCCCTTCCCCGTATCCTCAAGTCCATTCTCTAGTAGGTCTGTGTCTATTCCCGTCTTGCCCCTAGGTTCTTCATGACCGTTTTTTTCTTTTTTTTTAGATTCCATATTTATGTGTTAGCATACGGTATTTGATTTCTATTTCTGACTTACTTCACTCTGTACGACAGACTCTAGGTCCATCCACCTCACTACAAATACCTCAGATTCATTTCTTTTTATGGCTGAGTAATATTCCATTGTATATAAGTACCACATCTTTTTTTTTTTAAACAACTTTATTGGAGCATAATTGCTTTACATTTGTGTGTTAGTTTCTGCTTTATAACAAAGTGAATCAG
>RJWK010017665.1:0-34099 GCA_004363435.1 Platanista minor | reverse complement strand
CCAGCTTTACAACAAATGCTAAAGGAACTTCTCTAGGCAAGAAACACAAGAGAAGGAAAAGACCTACAATAACAAACCCAAAACAATTAAGAAAATGGGAATAGGAACATACATATCGATAATCACCTTAAATGTAAATGGATTAAATGCTCCCACCAAAAGACACAGACTGGCTGAATGGATACAAAAACAAGACCCAATATATATGCTGTCTACAAGAGACCCACTTCAGACATAGAGACACATACAAACTGAAAGTAAGGGGATGGAAAAAGATATTCCATGCAAATGGAAACCAAAAGAAAGCTGGAGCAGCAATTCTCATATCAGACAAAATAGACTTTAAAATAAAGACTATTACAAATCAAACTTGAGAACGAAAAACGGAGTTGGAGGACTTAGGCTCCCTGACTTAAGAGTGTACTACAAAGCTACAGTAATCAAGACAGTATGGTACTGGCACAAAAACAGAAATATAGATCAATGGAACAGGATAGAAAGCCCAGAGATAAACCCACACACATATGGTCAACTTATCTTTGATAAAGGAGGCAGGAATGTACAGTGGAGAAAGGACAGCCTCTTCAATAAGTGGTGCTGGGAAAACTGGACAGGTACATGTAAAAGTATGAGACTAGAACACTCCCTAACACCATACACAAAAATAAGCTCAAAATGGATTAAAGGCCTAAATGTAAGGCCAGAAACTCTTAGAGGAAAACATAGGCAGAACACTCTATGACATAAATTGCAGCAAGATTCTTTTTGACCCATCTCCTAGAGAAATGGAAATAAAAACAAAAATAAACAAATGGGACCTAATGAAACTTCAAAGCTTTTGCATGGCAAAGGAAACCATAAACAAGACCAAAAGACAACCCTCAGAATGGGGGAAAATATTTGCAAATGAAGCAACTGACAAAGGATTAATCTCCAGAATTTACAAGCAGCTCATGCAGCTCAATAACAGAAAAATAAAAAAAACCCAATCCAAAAATGGGCAGAAGACCTAAATAGACATTTCTCCAAAGAAGATATACAGACTCCAAACAAACACATGAAAGAATGCTCAACATCATTAATCATTAGAGAAATGCAAATCAAAACTACAATGAGATATCATCTCACACCAGTCAGAATGGCCATCATCAAAAAATCTAGAAACAATAAATGCTGGAGAGGGTGTGGAGAAAAGGGAACACTCTTGCACTGCTGGTAGGAATGTGAATTGGTACAGCCACTGTGGAGAAAAGTATGGAGGTTCCTTAAAAAACTACAAATAGAACTACCATATGACCCAGCAATCCCACTACTGGGCATATACCCTGAGAAAACCATAATTCAAAAAGAGTCATGTACCAAAATGTTCATTGCAGCTCTATTTACAATAGCCAGGACATGGAAGCAACCTAAGTGTCCATCGACAGATGAATGGATAAAAAAGATGTGGCACATATATACAATGGAATATTACTCAGCCATAAAAAGAAACGAAATGGAGTTATTTGTAGTGAGGTGGATGGACCTAGAGTCTGTCATACAGAGTGAAGTAAGTCAGAAAGAGAAAGACAAATACCATATGCTAACACATATATATGGAATCTAAGAAAAAGTGAAATGTCGTGAAGAACCTAGGGGCAAGATGGGAATAAAGACACAGACCTACTAGAGAATGGACTTGAGGATATGGGGAGGGGGAGGGGTAAGCTGTGATAAAGTGAGAGAGTGGCATGGACATATTTATACTACCTAAAGTTAAATAGATAGCTAGTGGGAAGCAGCCACATAGCACAGGGAGATAAGCTTGGTTCTTTGTGATCACCTGAATGGGTGGGATAGGGGGGGTGGGAGGGAGGGAGATGAAAGAGGGAGGAGATATTGGAACATATGTATATGTATAATTGATTCACTTTGTTATAAAGCAGAAACTAACACCATTGTAAAGCAATTATACTCCAGTAAAGACGTAAAAAAAAAAAAAAAAAAGACTCTTATAGAGACATTTTATGACAATAAAGTGTCTGTTTATTATATAAGTGAAATTTGAAGGAGTTCTAGAAAGTTAACATTCATAAGATTAAATATGATCATATCAATTTTCTCTCAATGCTTTTTCCTTTGGGAAAAATAATGCTGTAACAAGATTAAAAAAGAAAAGAATTGTGTTAGAGTAAGCCTTGGTTTTTTATTTTTTATTTTAAAGGCAGATGCTTTTCTCATGGAAGGAATAGATCACTGATTTATTAAGACACACTAAGCAGTAACTGTCAAATATGCCATCCAAAATTAATTTAAATACTTGTCTCATTAATTTTATAACTTGTGGTTTTTAGTCACTATGAAACTCATCCAATATTCTTAATTGAAGGGTCATATCAAGCCACTCCAAGGATAACTTGGACTGAACAAATCTACTCTACATGACTGAGAATTAAATATAATCCAATAAGAAATTTCTTACTTTTAAGTATACTTTGTCCTGTGCAACAATCAAACTCAATACTATGAGTAATTTTTCTAAAGGTGATATTTTAGGCCCTATATGTATATAAGGTAGATGAAAGCAAGCACTGAGCTATTCTTAGACATTAAATTTACCATTAGAATCGATCACTGCAAAGTAATTAGCAATTCTAGGACCCATATTGATAATTAAGAGTGCCAAATTTAATATTTCTGACATGATGTTTTAAAATCTACATATAAAATATTTATCTTATTCTAGGCATCTTCTTTCCAATGAAGTTTGGTATTTTAGATGAAACTTTTATTCTCCAAAATACTAACCCTTGTCATAGAATTTCTACTGAGAGAAATGAAAACTCCTGAATGTTTTCATGTTCAAACAGTAGAAATTTCAAATTATTAGAAACTCCTATTATTAAAAATCATTATGTATATTAAATATTTTAATTTCAATTATATTCATTAATTCATGCATTAATAAATATTTATTGAATATCTATTGCATATTGATAATTGAGTGCCAAAATTCATATGTCCACTATCTTTAAAAAACACATCTGGGCTTCCCTGGTAGTACAATGGTTAAGAATCTGCCTGCCAATGCAAAGGACATGGTTTCAAGCCCTGGTCCTGGAAGAGCCCACATGTCACGGAGCAACTAAGCTCCTGCGCCACAACTTCTGAGCCTGCGCTCTAAAGTCTGTGAGCCACAACTACTGAAGCCCACAAGCCACAACTACTGAAGCCTGCATGCCTAGAGCCCGTGCTTCTTAACAAAAGAAGCCACAACAATGAGAAGCTCATGCACCACAACGAAGAGTAGCTCCCACTCACAGCAACTAAAGAAAGCTCACACACAGCAACGAAGATCCAATGCAGCCAAAAATAAATAAATAAATAATAAAATAAATTAAACAAATTTGAAATACTTATCTTATTCCCATCATCTTCTCCCCAAAATAACTTGATATGTGGCACTTAATGCTGGCTAACAATGCTATATAGAGCCCCTACAGCCTGATGGTTCCAGTGTAGAAGGATTTCTTAGGTGGAGGTTGTGTCTGAAAGTGTGCAAAAGATCCAAGTGTCCAAAGATGGTCCAAAGAATGTTCGACTGTCAAAAGACCCATGCAGAAATAGTCTGATTTTTTCTGAATTTGCATTGTAAGTCACACAGCATCACTTCTGCCATATGCAATTGGTCAAAGTAGTCCCAAGCCAACACAGATAAAGAAATAAAAGAGGAACTAGATGCCACTTTTATTTGGGGAGTGGTAAGTTCACAATGTAGAAGATTATGGAAGATGGGGAATATTGTTGAAAGCCTTTTTGGAAATACAACTAGCCACATGAATACAGCAAATTTGAAACCAGTATAGAAGAAGAAGAGTTGTTTGAGAAAGTCGGTAGCATACTTCTTATCAATTAATTAGACAGAGGATGGGAGAGGTTGGGGATAGGCAAGAGCTTATCAGGTGAGATAACTTTTCACTAAAACAAGAGATGCTAGAACTTGAATGATCAGCATCAGTTTGTAGATTAACTCTCATGGCTGTTCATGGTGAATGGTTGAGCTTTATATAACTTGACAAGTTTGCAAAGAATGACTTCAATGTAACTATTGTTTCAAGTTTTTAAGATTTAAGTAACGGGAATTTTGATGGACATGAAATACTTTAAAAGTCTTAAAATCACATTAGAGAACCATAAAAAGGGGGAGAAATTAGACAGCATGCAGGGATATATCAATTACACCCTCTTGTTTTGAAGAAAGACATTAATATTGTATCTATCACCACAGACAGCAATTGTCTTTGAAACCAGAGATCATGGGGATAGTATTGGTGAAATTCTAGCTTTAAGCAAAAAGGCTTGTAATATGCATGCCTCACCAACAAAAATAAAAAGAGAGAAAGAAAAAAATATTGATTTTGAAGAATAATTTGGCAGCAACAAAAATGTCTAATAAATATTAGATGAATGTTTAACTCAAATATTTAAAAAACTATTAACTTTTTCAAAAGGCAGTATTTTAATATTAACCTATTGATTGCATGCATTAATAATACTTGAATATGTGGAATCTAGAAAAATGGTACAGATGAACCAGCTTGCAAGGCAGAAATAGAGACACAGGTGTAGAGAACAAACATGTGGACACCAAAGGGGGAAAGCAGGAGCGGGGAGGTGGTGGTGGTGGGATGAATTGGGAGATTAAGATTGACATGTATACACTAATATGTATAAAATAGATGACTAGTAAGAACCTGCTGTATAAAAAATAAATTAATTAAATTAAATTTGAAAAACTTCAATCATGAAAAAAGTACTTGGAAATATATTCAGTCTAAAAGCTAGATTCAAGAGATTTAAACTGAAATCTTTATCTCAAACAAAACAAAATAGTATAGATAGTATAAATACTTGGAGTGTGGGGCATATAAAGTAAAGACAACATATATAAATAGAGGAAAAAGAGACACAAGCAAGACAGAGTGATACTCACCCTGAGTCTCTTGCAGATTCACATACATCCATTAAATATTGCACCCCTTAAAAATAGGTATAGCACTGAATGCTTTTCCAAAGGGAATATGGTTTGTTATCTGTCTTAGGTGAGATTTCCTACAAAATAGGATCTGAGAAGATTTGTTTACAAGAATTCACAGGCAGTGTTTTCAAACAACACCAGTAACGGGATGCAAGAAAAAAGATTGAGCAGAGTGAGAAGCCAATATAATTTAGCTGCTACAGAGGACAAACCATTCTGGTTTGCTTGTGACCATCCTGGTTTTAGCACTAAGAGGCTCTCATTATGAAAATACTCTGTGTCTAAGCCAAATTTGGACAGGATCAGCCAATTCGATATAGAAGTGGAGAATTGCCATGGCTCTTCAGAAATGTCCTCAACGGGGGCAAAGAGATCCTTATTTACATTGACTTGGATACAAGCTCTGCCTCTATAAGGGGGATGACTTTGGTTGAGGGGATCCCTTCTGCTGACAACAAGTTCCTAATGTCTCAAACAGTTCAAATTCAACATGGTTATCGCTGAATTCACAGAAGTCTCCCTCTAAACCTGATTTTCTCCTTAACCTGAAGAACAGCTCTCTACCACCACCTCCTCCCATTGTCTCACCCTCCCCATTTTAAAGCCTTCATAAAATCCTGGGTATTTTATCTCCTAAATATCATTTATGAGATTTATCATTTATGTCATTGTACATTTCTTTTTTTTTTTTTTAACACATACTGGGATACAAGGAAATTGTGCCCAGTTGAAATCAATTCTAAATTTGTGCACGTTATAATAAATTTTAAGATTTTCTTGGGAGTTTTGTAACATGAAAATATAAAAGCATAGTAGATAGGGCTTCCCTGGTGGCGCAGTGGTTGAGAGTCCGTCTGCCGATGCAGGGGACATGGCTTCATGCCCTGGTCCGGGAATATCTCACATGCTGCGGAGCGGCTGGGCCCATGAGCCATGGCCGCTGAGCCTACGCGTCTGGAGCCTGTGCTCTACAACATTAGAGGCCACAACAGTGAGAGGCCTGTGTACCGCAAAAAAAAAAAAAAATTGCTCACTTAGCTGGGATAGTAGTAAACACGTCATATTTGCTGCAACAAGGTTAAGCCAGAAATCAGAAAATTGTAATACTTAGCAAAACATCTTCCATTTTGAAATCAGACAGAGAGAATATTAACACATTACAAATCTTGTATAATATGCAAAATGCATCCAAGATCTGTGTTAAATGAAAAAAAGAATATTAAGAAACAACAAAACAAAACAAAAACTCTGCCTATTTTGGAAAGAAAAAAAGTATAAATGGTTTCATCACTTTAATTTTTTTTTTTTTTTTTTTTTTTGCGGTACACGGGCCTCTCACTCTTGTGTCCTCTCCCGTTGCGGAGCACAGGCTCCGGACGCACAGGCTCAGTGGCCATGGCTCATGGGCCCAGCCGCTCTGCGGCATATGGGATCTTCCCGCACCGGGGCACGAACCTGCGTCCCCTGCATCGGCAGGCGGACTCTCAACCACTGTGCCACCAGGGAAGCCTTCATCACTTTAATTTTTAATTATAAGTTTCCCAAATGACAATTTTGATTAATAATTTGTCACGTGGACAAATTAATGATTATTCAAATGAGTTTGTACTTTCCTGCCATATATGACTTTGAAAACATGTAATTAAATCCTTGAGCTTCTTTATTTAGATTTCCATTTGTCCATGTAATAAAAGGATACTTCTACTCAGAAAGCATTAAGACAGTTACCTAGAGTAAAGCCCAAGATTTTGATTCTCTCTGAGTGTTATCCATTTTCTTCTTAGATGAGTTTCTAATATTTGGATTTCCATAACTATTAAAACAAGAATTTTCCTATCTGAAAACTATGTAAATACTCATATGGCAGTACTCAAATAATAAGCATCACAGCTAATTTGTTCTCCTTTTATTTCTTTGCTTCATGCAGTATCATCAGTCTTCATGGCTTTGTGGAGTAAAGCTAACTCAGGAAAAATATGTAGATTGAATAAGTAATTAAAACCTTCCCAACAAAGAAAAGCCCAGGAACAGAAGTCATCATGAGTGAATTCTTCCAGTCAAAAAAGAATTAATACCAAAACCCCTGGAGTGCAGCAAAAGCAGTAATAAGAGGGAAATTTAAGTGATGAAACACCTATGTTTAAAAAGAAGAATGATTTCAAATAAACAACCTAATTTTACACCTCAAGGAACTGGAAAAATAAACCAAGGCCAAAGTTAGCAGAAGGTAAAGAAATCATTCAGAATAGAGCTAAAATAAATCAAATAGAGAAAAAAATAATAGAAATAATCAACAATACTGGGTTATTTTTTAAAAAAGATAAATGATCAACTAATTTTAGTGACCAAGTTGATCCAGATGAGATTAAAGATGGTGATGCTTATTTTTTTTCTCAAGTTACCTCTAGGGTTAATTAAATTATTTCCTGAGTATTAGTAATGTTGGACAGAGTACCATGTCCACATTGGATTTTAGATTTCCTATATTATTATAAATTGGTTGGAGGGGAGACCTATGAAATTAATAAGAAATTTGTCATTGTTTTATAGAACATTTATATTTCAATAAGTCAATGTAACAGATATATTAAGCATTCTCAACTCAATTGTATGTGACCCTAATATATTTAAATTTTTCCTAATTAGTGATAAATTTGTCTTTAATTCTATCCCAGTGCCACTTTTGATTATGTTATAGAGTTATCAATTAATAGTACCTCGGCCTATCTTGATAATTCTGCTCAAATCCAATGATTTAGAACCTAAACAGTCCTCAGTTCTATACAATTACAAGTAAATTATCAGTCTTACTTAGTTATTATTTCCTTGAGTCATTTACTAGTTCACTGCTCTTCCCTTCAGTGGATTTCATTATTTTCTTATCACAATAGCCCATATTATACTTTTGGTAAGATTGAAAACTACATTCCTAGACTCCTTTGCAGTTGGGATTCTGGGTGCAGTACAGACTCTACCAACGAGATATCTTTCTGTGAAATTTGGACGATAACACTGAGACACAGTATATCTTTCTTTGGTGGTCTGGCCAATATGGATATTAGCAGTTGTAGTATTCTACTTTCATCAATGTATTTATCAGCTTTAATGACAGTGACATTGATACTCAAAGCTTAGTGGGTGCTCCCTTCCATCCATCAACCTGATTCCAGTGATTTTGTTAAGCATCTAATTTATTTCTTAAATCTTTTCTGCTTGATAGCCTTACAGTGTTTTGTTTGCTGTTTGTTTCCTGCAGGGAATCCTAATAAATACAGTGACAGATATGGTTACATATATTGTTCTTTCTGGAGTACTTAAGACTCTCCCTCTAAGAAATTTTCTATTATGCATAAATGAATAAAGCAAGAGCCTTCTTAAAACCAAAAAGTACCCTGTGGGGCTCCTGGGCATGGAAGTTTTTTTGTCCCCCGTTTCTAGTAGGCAAGACTCCAGCCTCCATGACCTTCCCCGAGTTCCAAAGGGCAGACTTAAACAGCTGCTAATCAAGGAAGGAGCAGCCAAGAAACCACCAGATCCTGCACACACCCTAATCTTGTCAGCAACCCCACCCTTGAACCATTGCTATAAAACTCCTCATCAAATCCTCCTGGGTTGGGGACACTTGGTTTTCAAGGCCAGGAGTCCGCTGTGTTCCCCTTTCCCTGGCAAAGCAATAAAGCTATTCTTTTCTACTTCACCCAAAACTCTGCCTCCAAGATTTGATTAGGCACTGGTGCAGAAAAGCTGAGCTTTTGGCATCATCCCTATACCTCACCTCTGTATTGTTTACCTCATGACCTCTAGCTGCTGGGGTTTCCTTGTTTCTGTGAGTGGCTCTTTTAGTATGACAGGAACATGGTTTAAACCTTTCATATGGTACAACTGATAGGAAAAATATGCCTCTCTGCCATGTCAAAGATTGAGAATTCAGGCTTCTTTTATGAGTCCTCTGTTTAAATTTCACTTATGTTTAAGAGTCCCCCTCTTTTTTTTTTTCCAAATAGAAAATTTCTGTGTCTCAACAAAATTTCAAATAGGAGACATATCACACCCCAATTTACTAGGAATGATTAGACATGAACCATTTACATGAATGAACCAAGTTCAACTTCTCTTCACCTAACACAAATAAGAATAGATGATGGAAGAGATAGTTTATGCCCCACGGAGTCTGCTTTTTCTAAAAAACAAACAAACAAAAAACAAGAAAATAAACAAAAAAACAACTCCTGTGTATTCCTCACAGTCTTAAATCCTTTCCTCTATGGGATTGGATAGATTTTTATGTACTGTTTCAAATTGCTATTCTCACTGGGAGGAATTTGGTCAAAACAAAACAAGACAAAACAAAACAAACAAACAAAATGTTTTTTCTTTTTCTGATGCCACATATAAACAGTGCTCATCATTATTGTATGCAAGGAAATTGGGAATAAACCTCTAATATCATTATTATAAGCAGATAGGTTAGGTAGGTCCCCAGAGAAAGAGAACCAGGAATGGCTTTCTTGACGGAAAGAAACCCATTTGGCCTAAGCCATTTTGTGATCTAAGCCTGGCCACAATGTTTAACCTTGAACAGTTCGCAGTAATTAATCATCTTGAGGAAGGAAGTGCAGAAACGAAGGAGGAGCCTGTCATGAAACAATAGTGCAGCCTTGGGGCAGGGGCCTGGTTCCTCAAGGAATATACATAACAGTACACCTTTGAGTTCTGTAGGAACTAAGGTCCCCACCCAGGCTGAGGATGGAATGAAGATATGGGCCCCTTTGATTTCAATCAACTGAAGCTCAGACTCTGTTAATCTTTGACACAATTCTATGCTGAATTCTCCTCTGCTGAAGCCCCTTCATGAATATGCATGTACTCTTAGCTTAAAATTTCTTCAGTTTTGCTGTCCAGGAGACACTGCTTTGGGAGAGATCCCCAGTGTTCTGCTTACCTGCTGCAAGTAATAATAAATCCTTCCTTCTCCCAGTCTTTGGCTTGGTTGTTTCTATTGGCTCGACACCTACCAAGAGGTAAACCCAGTTTTCGGATAACAATAATACTTTATTCATCTTCATCAAAATTATCTTGGCACGTCACGTTTTTTTCTTTATACATTTTAGGACCAATTATTGATGTTATCTGAAAAGATTTTTTTGGAGAGTTGTAACTGCAATTGCATTGATATATTTGCACAGATTGGCTTCTCTCTATATATTAGCCTTTTATCAAAGAACACATTGAATCACTTAATGATTGAAGAGTTCAAAATAGAATATTCCTTCAAACAATTCAATAGCATTTTATTCGTTATTATGAAGATGGTTTTCCTCTACTATATTCGAGTATATGTTATCTTACAAATGCTTTGCTATATTCATTTACTAGTCTACTAGTGAAAATGTTTCTGAATATAAAATTTTTCATGAAAATATTCTCTGTAAGCATAAGGATGAACTAGTGAATTTTGCTTTTTCCTTCTAAAACTTAACATTCTCCTTTGTCTGCTTGTCTCTGCCCTCAGTTGTCTTCCTCTCTGAACCCGCTGCCCAGTTGTGCACAATAAATTCTCCTTTTCCTGCCTTCTTTCTGCCTCAGCACCTTTCAGCGGTAGCAGAAGAGGCCTAGGGAAGAAACATTTTGAATAGTCATTAGCATGAACTGCTAGAAGAAATGTCAACTGTTACAATGAATCTAAAACTTAAGAGAAAAAAAGTAAATTAGTTTAATTTACCTCTCAAGAAAACTTGCCATTAAAAAAGTCTATAGCAAATATGTTGAAATGTAAAAATTTAGTAAGTCTAGATGGTGAATTCATGTGTCTCTTATACTCTCTAATTTTTTTGTGTATTTCAAACACTATATCATAAAATTGGTTAGTGTTATAGGGACACTGCTTAAGAGCGTAAGTTGAAATATTGATATTGATATTTCAGTGTTTAACATGGTGTGACACTTGCCTTATTATTTAACCACTCTGTGATTCAAGTTCCACATTTACAAGTTCCACAAGTAAAGTAGCATAACAAGGAAAATCTTTTAAGAGGTTGTGTTAAAAAGTAAATGGGGGGCTTCCCTGGTGGCACAGTGGTTGGGAGTCCGCCTGCCGATGCTAGGGGACACGGGTTCGTGCCCCGGTTCGGGAAGATCCCACACGCCGCGGAGCGGCTGGGCCCGTGAGCCGTGGCCGCTGAGCCTGCCCGTCCGGAGCCTGCGCTCCGCAACGGGAGAGGCCACAACAGTGAGAGGCCCGCATACCGGAAAAAAAAAAAGTAAATGGGTTAATCATTGTATTTAAACAACAAAAGGCAAAAGATGACAATGATGACTGTTTTAATAGGATGCCCAAGGGGCAGCACAGGTAGAGGAAAATTAGTAAAAGAGAGGCCAGATTATCAAGGCAAACTTTTGGCTACACAAGTGATAAACCATTCATAACGGAGATGTTATGCTGTACTTGCCATGAAGGAAATACCCTATCTGATCTTCCATCTTAAAAACAGGCACAGAGAGAAGGCATTAGATAAGAAACTCCGAATCCCCCTTAACCTCACTACTTTTGTCAATATTTTATTAAATACTGTTACATACTTTATTTTCTAGATGATCATATTTCTTTGTCTTTACTAGACATAATTATTCATTTAGTTTTTAATTTTCAAAATCTAATAACAATAGATAATAGCTTCACGAGATAACATGTATACAAAAGTGTATTTGTGTGTGTGTATAAAAATGTGTATTGTTGATGAAAAATTAATCAGTCAATCGAAAGAAAGAAATGGAAAATTTTACTCAGGCCAAACCGAGGATTATAACCCAGGAATAGCCTCTGAGAAAGCTTTAAAAACTGTTTGCCCATTAAAGGTCAAAGCACAGTTGTGTAAGTTTTTGAGACAGAGGGCTGTACATTAAATGATATATTATTGATAGTTTACACAATCCAGATCTACAGGTACAAAGCAAGTAGTGGGTCATGGTTCATCAGGGTCCCTTACAAGATTAAGAAGGAAAGTTATCTCCTAAGGAGTTGTGACCCTTGATGAGATTAAGGACAAATGTTATCTCCTAAGGAGGTCTGGTAAAGGCAGATGCAGAACACACACTAAAGGAAAGGGCGTAGACCCAAACGGGAAAGGAAAAATTGTTTAAATTTTTCTCATCTTGCCATAAAATATGAATTTTATTTCACAATATACATACATGTGAACCTTATGGTGAACAAAATCTTCACCCCATTTCTTCACCCTGCTATTTCCTGTTCCCTCCCACACAGGTAACCATGAAACCCAGCAGGGCCATGCTGTGCCCTCCCAGACACAAAAGCCTTTCTGTGGTCCCCATTTCTTGTTTGTAGAAAAAAGGATTTAGCTTCCCAGTCTTTCTCTGAATTCCAAAGGGCAGATTCAAGCAGTGACTAATTATGGAAGTGAGGGAATGCAGAAAAAAAGGGAAAGCAGTCAATAATGCAGTGAAAAAACAGAGTCCTAGCTCCTCCTCAAGGGATACATATAACAATCTGATACACACTTTTGAGTTGCTCTGCAGGAACAAAGACCCCCACCCAGGTGGAGGATGGTAACTACATGCTGAGACCCCAGACTGGTTGGAACCAGAAGGTGATGATTGATATTCCTGGACCACTACCTTGTCACCTCACCACCAATCAATCAGAAGAAAGTCACACACCCTGCAGCCATTACCCTAAATGTTGCCTTTAAAAACCCTTCACTGAAAACCATCAGGGAGTTTGTTTTTTTTGAGCATGAACTGCCCATTCTCCTTGCTTGGCCCTGAAACCGAGCACAATCCTGTGGGGTTTTTGAGCATGGAAGCATTTCTGTGTTTCCCATTTCTTGTTTGTACGGTGCAGACTCCAGCCTCCATGACCTTCCCTGAGTTACAAAGGGCAGGTTCAGGAACAGATGCTAATCAGGGAAGGGAGGGGATGCAGGGTCAAGGGAGGAGCAGCCAAGAAACAATAGTTCAGCCTTTGGGCAGCACCCTGATTCTACCTCAAGGGATACCCATAATAGTATCTTTGAGCTCTTCTGCAAAATTAAAACCACCAACAAATGGAAGACAAACTACTTGATGAAGCAATCATTCCAGAGAGAAGCTCACAGTTTGATAAACTCAAGAACCAGAGAAGCTCATCAGACCACCTGAGGCCAGATTAGAAGAGTGCAGGTCATGCACATACCCTGATCCTTATTAGTAACTCCACCTTTGAACCGTTGTTATAACACTCCTCATCAAATCCTCTGGGTTGTGGCACACAGTTTTGAGGGGCACAAGCCCACTGTGTCCCCCTTTGCCTGGCAAAGCAATAAAGCTATTCTTTCCTACTTCACCCAAAGCTCTGTCTCCGAGACTCAATTTAGCAACAGTGCACAGAGGCCAAGCTTTCAGCATCAGCCCCGCAATAAGCCCTTCTAAGCTTCAAAGTCTTTCTAGCAAAACACAACATTAAGTCTTTTGCATATAAACAAATGTATCTTTTTTATCCTCTACCAAAGATCATGGCTATTTTCTTCTAAGTCTAAAATTAAGCTAGAGAAATGGTCTCTGACTAAACATGTATTCATACTGTGTGGCTTTTGGAATGTTGTTCTTTTTTTTTTTGCGGTACGCAGGCCTCTCCCTGTTGTGGCCTCTCCCGTTGCGGAGCACAGGCTCCGACGCGCAGGCTCAGCGGCCATGGCTCACGGGCCCAGCCGCTCCGCAGCACGTGGGATCTTCCCAGACCGGGGCACGAACCCGTCCGTGTACCCTGCATCGGCAGGCGGACTCTCAACCACTGCGCCACCAGGGAAGCCCTGGAATGTTGTTCTTTTAGTACAAAGTCAAGAGCACTAGTATTTTCTTCAGTTTTGTTACTAACTGCATGTCTATGTTATTAATCTCTACATTTTCATATTCCTTTAACATGTTAAAGATTTGCTTTTTATTTTACTTTTTTATTCAATGTAATTGGAAATTTTGTATTTTTTATACCATATGTCCTTGGTTGACTATCTATAGCTTTATGCTTGATCTCATAGTTATTTGTAAATTCAATGGACAGTTTAAAATTAAAGTTATAATGTTCTCTTCACTGTTTTTAATAAAGAATAATTATATAAAACACATAACTAGTAGGTAGTGTATATAGCACCTGTTTCTTCTGGAGCATGAACTGTTGAAATTTGATGAAGAAAGGATAGTCACCCCGAAAGTAATGATGCTAATGTATGAAATCTACAGAAGCTCTTTGCTTTTTTTGTGCTATCCCCGACTTTAAAAGTTCAAACCAAATACTAATTTACAAATGAATGATATTATAATTTGAAGTTGAAAGAGTTTACTTTTGTTTTGGTTTAGATCTTGAATAAAGCAATAAATTAACTAACTGCATTGTCTTACATATGAGCAAATAAGACAATAAATAACATTTGTTGACTTCTTTCAATAATGTTAAGCATTGGTCTAAGTGCTTTACATATACCAATTTATCTAAGTTTCATATTGAGCCTTTAAGTTTATTCCTGTAATTATCTCTTTTCTACAGTTATGGAAATTGAAGCACTTATAAGTTAAGTACTTGTCCAAAGCCAGTGAATTAAGAGAGCTGAAATGTAAGCCACTACACTCTGTCCCTCTGGAATTGGTGAATAAAATACATTCCATGACCCTACAAGTTAGAATTGGTTGGCTATTGATTGTGGATTTGCATCATGGATGCCATAAACTCACCTTGAAGTGTGCTTTCAACAGTCTTTCCCCTGCTTGTGACATAATTTGTACCTCTATATGCTGTTCTAATTATCTGACAGTATTGCTCTTGACTTAAAGCAAAACTTGCATTTCAACGTACTTTGCTAAGATTGGGAATTAATTTTTACTGATCTTACATTTTAGGTCATTGATTTTTGGTGACCAATATTATAGCTTGGTAATGGGATTTAATGCCATGTTTAGGATAACACTGCTTGCCAAAATTCCATCTTCCATGTGAAAAAACTAACAAAAACTTTTTAAAAATCTGATGTTTATATACTGAATAGAAGAATATGTATTAGAGGTTGTTAGAAACAAGTTTTAATGAGAGCTCTAATCTTTACAGATATGGTGGTGTAGGCTCCAAAGTGCAGGTTTGCTGAAACTGCTTCTGACTCTCTTGATACAAAGCACTTAACGTAATAAGTTTTACTCTACTACATGGAAAATGATAGAATGTAAATTTTACAGTTATTTTTTATTTGATGCTTACAGAACGCTTTAGCATTGACATGTTGAAGTTTCTTTCAAATAAATTTGGAATTAGAGCTGATTTACTAGAGCTGTATAGTGTGAATTACATAGGCAATATATTTCAAGCTTTAGATATATATTGCCATTGCAGTATAGAAACAGATCCCTTATTTTACCATGGCAGGATCATTTCGCTTTAGGGAATGAATATTAAATTCCATGAATATTTGTTGAGCCTGTTTCTCTGCACTGAAGAACATGCTTGTCCCAAGTGTTTCAAAATGAAATGGTATAAAACCTGGTATTTCCTTGCATGAGGTATTACTGCTACATCAGAATCTGTTCTGAGCCCTGTCGCCACACTCTGCACCTCAGATGAAGTAAATTAGCTGCCGACTCATCACATGACTCTCTCCTGTGTATACTCATATATGGAGGGGCCAGGAGTCGTGGCATAAAAACAGATTATTCCTCAAAATGACACAGGGGTTCTCTGAAATCGCCACTGGGTCATATTCGTTGAGGCACTTCTTGCTTTCTCAGCTCCTGATCTATAAATTTCCCAATGCATCTCTGACTACATTAATTCACTTGCTTCTGTAAACAACCTAATGAGATAAATATAATTTCTCTTCATTTTACGAATGAGAACCCTGGGGACAACTTGTGGGTTAGCAGAGCTGGTTAACGTGCAGAACCTTCACCTTCTTCATGTTTTCATGACAGTTTGCTTGAGAATAGTTGTAGCAAACGTTTATTTTCCTCCATCTTGTTCGAGTAAATAACGTAGCAATGAAAAATACATGTGGAAATTCTCACTTTTCTCAAAATGATTGGCAATCAATTTACTACTCATTTTGGCAGAAAATGTTATGAGCAAAAATCAAGCAGTTGTTTTTTTGAAAGCATAAATATTTATATTCGTATATATACTTCTTAAATGGTGTAAATAACCACTGAGGTATTGGAGCTTGGCTTATACTGGCTCGTGAGAGTCCATTGCTAAATTTTCAGAGATTTCACAAGTTTGTTTTAAAATACAGTCATTATTTAAAATTAAATTATATAAATACACAATTATATATGATCAAAAGCAGAGGTGATAAGTATTCAAAACACCAGTTTATCATATGCTTTCTATTTTAATCATGATCTATGCTCTTGAAATTATGTTTATTGTATCTGTATGGTGAAATACTAAACAATACAGTAAGTCCCAACACACGAATGAGTTCCATGCTGGGAGTGCGTTCAGAAGTCCAATTTGTTCGTGAGTCTGACAAAGTTAGCCTAGGTACCCAAGGAGCAAAATTGACTCTATGATACTGTACTGTAATAGGTTTATAATACTTTACACACAAATAATACATAAAAAAACACAAAAAATCAAGAAAACATTTTTAGTCTTACAGTACAGTACCTTGAAAAGTACAGTAGTGCAGCACAACAGCTGACATCCAGGGGCTGGCATCGAGTGAACAGGCAAGAAGAGTTACTGTAGTGGAAGGGGGAGAGGAGGTGGGAGATGTTAGAGCTGAAGGATCGTTAGCAATAGGAGATGGAAGGCAAGCTGTACATCCACTTGTAGAGGATGCACACACGTCACAATGTATGCCAGACACGTGAACTAACTTACATGATTGGACATGTGAACGCTCATTCACATCTTTGAAAGTTCACAACTTGAAGGTTGGTATGTAGGAGACTTACTGTAGTACTACTGCACTTCTTTCCAACTCTCTGTTAAGTGACATCATGTTGGTAGATTGATATCAGTCATGATGGTAATATTTAAACCATCATTTACACTTGATTCACTGTTTTGTTGATTGCCTAGACTTAAGAAAGTGATGGGAAATATTAATAATGCAGATTAAACTTAAAAAGCTGCTATGTCTGTAGTCATGACATGGTGAGCACACACAAACACAAAAGAGAAAAATTTTTCTGGTAACTAAACACTGTCATCTGATTCAGTGAAGAACGCTCTTATATCATTGACTAATGAGGGAATTTCCAAAATATGTTTTTATTATTTAACTCTCATCCTTTTGGCTAAATAGGCAAAATTATCAAATAATATTCATGCCAAAGCACACTCATTTATCAATGATATGTGTGACTTCCTTGCATTTATTTGTAGTCTGATTTTTTCAAGTCATGGTTAAATTGCAAACACAAGTTTGCTACAGATACAAGAGGTTGGGAAAAATCAATAAAAGCATTCTGTGAAAATCAATCGGCTATGTGGAATTACAATACGGAATTGTATTTTTATTATTTGTAAATTGTATTCTATATATCTTTTATATCAGTACCAAAAAATAATAAGCTCATACATTATTTTCAGAGAGCTCGTTGTTAAGCATTTACCAGCACACACACTACTGGTAGCGTTGAAAAGTAGTATTGCACAGAAACAATATAGCTTAGGAAATTTTCTTAAAAATATTGACAGGGTATAGGTATAGAAACATTGAAAGTTCCTGTCATGAAGTAGTATTAGTTAATGAAAGAAAGAAAAAAAAAAAGACTGGCAAAAATAAAGACATGTAAATTAGTTTCAAGAACAGATTTTTGGGGTGGGAGCTCAGTGTTGTGATGGGCAGTTTTTCTAAGTCGGCTTCCAATGATCCCTGCTTCCTGACACACAGGCCCTTGTGTAATCAACTACCTTCTATTGAATGTGGCTTGGACCTAGAGACTTACTTCTAACAAGTAGAATACTGAGAAGGTAATGGGGATGCCACCTCTGAGATTAGATGATAGAAGACTGACTTCCATCTTGCTTGTACTCTGTATCTCTGGCTCTTCTCATGTACTTGCTCTGATAAAGCAAGTTGCCATGTAGTAAAAGTTGCTCTACAGAGAGGCCATCACGGTAAGGAACCGAGGGCAGCCAGTAGCCAAGAGCTGGGGAGGAAGTAAAGCCCTCAGTCCAAAGACACTCTGTAAATTGAATCCTGTCAACAGTGATGTGAGTGAGCTTGGAAGCACATTATTTCCCAAGTAAGTCTTCAGATGAGGTCCCAACACGGGTCTACACCTTGATTTCAGCCTCTGAGAAATCTTGAAGGGACTATCCAGAAAAGTCTTACCCAGATTCCTGACGTATGGAAACTTTGAAATAATCAGTTTTGCTGTTTTAAGCCACTAGATTTTGCAGTACTTCATTAAGCAGTAATAGATATCTGGTACAATCATCATAAAAATAAAATTGAAATTAAATGTCCATTAAAATTACACAATTGCAATTCAATACAAAATAAGCAATATTCTTACCAGTAAGTAGTCTTGAAATTTAGAGTAGCTTGTTTCTTTTGAAATGTATTTTGAATTTTTAAACCTTAGTATTAAAGTCTTTCCTTTATATCTAAGATATCTCCAGTGACATTTCCACATGGCATTGAGGTATTGTAAAATATTAGTTCTTATATCTCTTTTTTACATGATAGAGCAAAAGGAATAAAATCATTATAATGGTACACAGCTTGGCAGTTACTTCTAACTAGTTTATAATCCCACCATCCCTTAGGCACTGGATTTATGACCTCTGTTTAACATGGCAGTTCAAATTCCATATCATCTTAAGGGAAAACAGTCAAAATAATATTTATCTCACTAGTATTTTTTGAAACACCAGTAAGTTACCTATTTCTTCCATGTTAATTACAAATATCTTGGATGAGGGTATAACATTAATCATTGTCTTAAATATATTAATGATATGTTTCCTGAAAGAATACTTTTCTCAGAAGTTTAAGACCATAAAATAACCAGAAACTACAGTCTTGGTTTTAACTGAATATACTCTTCACATTTTTCATTTTTTTTCTTAAACCTATAGGTGCCCATTTGGATAGTTCTTCCTAGTAATCATAGAGGCACATGTCAAATTCTACTCAATACTTTCCCTTTAATATGGTTGTCCACTCTCTGTATTATTTCTAATTTAAAAATTATTTCACTACAACTATTTTAAAAGAGAAACAAGGAACAAATGTGTTCTATACTCTATATACATTTGACAGCTCTGAAATTCAATAAGAAATTTAGAAAGATCTTTCAAGGTTATAATCTGTGACAGTTCCTCTACATATTTAGACATTTCCTACACTGTTTACTTAAATGTGTCTCTGTCTTTATAAAAGCTATTTGGCTACTTTTTTATTTCCCGTAACTATTTGTAATGTACCTTCCCACGATCCTTTCTATTGGCTTATTCTGGCATTGATTTTCTGCTCAATAATTAAGTGTTACAATTTTCCACTCCCATCTGGAAAAAATGATGGTTTAAAGAGAACTCAAATGTAACTTTGTTGTGTTTATATTCTTATTTGCAATGAGATAATATGTTAATAAATTTAACTGACTAGCAAGATAGGTAGTGATAATGTAATTATTGATGAAGGACAGATATTCTATAATAACATAGTGTTTATTAACAAAATTGATGATCTAATGAACTCAATCAGCTTGATTAAGTATAAAGTAAGAAAACTTCTAATACAATTCGTTATTTTTGTATGTCAAACATATATGTTTTGTTAGAACAGATTTTTTAGTAAGGCTTTGTCTTAGTTGTCCATTGTAATAGCTAAATGCTTTTATAATATTTAAATATCTCTAAATGATGTTTTGTAATGTATAAAATTCATTACTCTGAAAACAATGTGATTATGGTCATAAACATTTCTAGAAAGCCTTGTATTTGAAGAATAATGACTTTGTCTAAATTTATTTCTAACACTGTTATACGTCCAATGCAATGTTAATAATGAAAGCTAAAATGAGGTGATCTTTAACAAGCTTTCCATTCTAGCGACTTTTATTATTTGCATTTATTCGTGTGACAGAGGTGGTTTTCAAAATAATTATTTATAAATTCAAAGGCACATCTTAGGAGAACACTTCCATCCACCAAAGACCACAAGTAGAATATAATAAATAGAAACAATTTTAAGTGTTGTAATGAAAAAAAAAATTTTAATAGCATTTCAGTATAGGGAATTAGGAAAGTATGTATACATTAGGAAAAAAAGTAATCAGGAGAATTTTCTGACCAATAATAATAAACAGGTATAAATTAGCATTTGCATCTATAGAGTATAATTTCTCATGAACTTTGGGTAATAACCTGGATATAATGATATATATTCAAGGGCTGTTTAGCACTAGTTTTAGAGTCAAATATTAAGCCACAATTATTTTGGCATTCTTCTTTTAAATAGCGACAATTAAAATAAACTGTCTAAAGAAGATATGTTTTGCCATTTCTGAAAATTGCTCTGCTTGAGGTTCAATATTGTGTGTGCAGTGCATCCGTATGAACTTGCCTTACCAATGGTGATTTGTCTCCATTTATTAGTAAATTAGCAAAGACTAAACTTAACCAATGTTAATCAAAATCAATTATCAATGACAGTTATATTAATTAATCCCAGTGATTATTCTTTCTCAGCCAACATTTGTTGATAATATTGTTTGTTTTGCATATAAAATTAAAATATAAATGACATAAGTTACATTTAACTATTTATGACAAATACATGGAGCGTCTTTATTTTATGATTCACAAAAAAAGGTAAATGCTAGTTTATTAAGAATCATTGTCCTCTTAGGAAATATTTAGGTCTCACTGATTACCTCTCAGTCTCATATCTAAATTTCTGCAGAGCTTTATGGTTATAGTATAAAAATCGATAGCAGAAAGCAAGCTAGATTCTGTTTATGGGATACTTTAGTTCACTGCTTTCATATTTATATATTTCTCCAAGTATAATTTTTCTAATTAACTGCAAGTGATTGAAATTCACACCTGAAGCTTAGTCTTTTAAACAAATTCATCTACTTTCTTCTATGCATTTATTCATTTCAAAAACCACAATTCTAATAATTATTATGGTAATTAAACCATACTTAGTTTGATAATAACAGCATACTGATACTAGATCACAGTTATAATAAAATGTTTGGCCATGGTACTTTAAATCTGCGGAGCTAAATAATGAAGGCTAATAATAATAGTTAATATTTTTGAGTGTGTATTTTCCCATGCATGTTTTTAAGTGCTTTACAAACATGAACTCATTTAAATCTCAAAACGGCACTGTAAAGTATCATTTTTATCCATTTTATATATGCAGAAAGTAAAGAATAGAGAAGCCATATAATTTTCCCAAAACAAATAAATACTAAACATTGAAAACAGAAGTCAGATTCAGCTCCTGAACCCAAGCTCCTAACCACCTGGACCTAGAAAGTATTATATTTAGTGAAATGTCAGACAGAGAAAGACAAATACTGTATGTATTCACTTATATATAGAACCTAAAAAAAAAAAACAAAAAAAAAGAATGAATATAACCAAACAGAAACATATAGATATGGAGAGCAAACTAGTGGAGAGATAGAAAGGAGAAAGGGTCAAAAGGGGTTGGTAATTAAGAGGTACAAACTACTATGTTTAAAATAAATGAACTACAAGGATATATTGTACACCACAGGGAATATAGCCAATATTTTTAATAACTTTAAATGAAGTGTAATCTACAAAAGTATTGAATCACTATGCTGTACACCTGAAACTAATATTATTGTTAATCAAGTATACTTCCATAAAAAAAAAATAAAAAATAAGAAGTTATTGATATTTTCAGGTAACTCACATGAATTACATAGAAATATATTCTAAAAATTAACTGATAATACTGAAATACTGAAATGATAATAGCAACATTTAAAACATCTGTATGTATACAATGTTGTAGCACTTTGGTTTATTAAGAGTATAGTTAAGGGAATGTACTTTGAATTCATACAGACTTGGCCTCCAATCCTGGTGCTGTGACTTTGAGCAAGTTACTTTGCTTCTCTGAGCCTGAATATTTTCATCTGTGAAACGGGGACAATAATGCCTACTGATAGATATGATGTATATAAAAAGCTAGCATACTGTCTACCAGTTAGGAAGTACTCATAAATTTTAGTTATTGGAATTATTTCTATTTTAACTATAAGTTGTTAATTCCTAATAATAAAAACCAACCTGGTATTTCTTATTGTTTTGGCAATGATTTTTTTAATACAAAGGTTAATGCTGTTTTTAAAATGCAACGTTATATTATCTCTTTATTACTCAACTAATTCATCTACAGTTTTTTTTTGTTTGTTTTTTTTTTTTGCAGTATGTGGGTCTCTCACTGTTGTAGCCTCTCCCGTTGCAGAGCACAGGCTCTGGACGTGCAGGCTCAGCGGCCATGGCTCACGGGCCCAGCCGCTCCGTGGCATGTGGGATCTTCCCGGATCGGAGCACGAACCCATGTCCCCTGCATCGGCAGGCAGACTCTCAACCATTGTGCCACCAGGGAAGCCCTCCTTTACAGTTTTAAACATTTAGGAGTCTGCATGGGAAAGAGAAATTTGGTTCTGAAGCAGGAGGTAAACTGACAAGATATTGTGACTGAAGATCTTTGCAGTATTTCATTTCTCCATATAACCTCTGATTCTAATTTGACATTTTTAAGGCCCCATTCACACTGCACAGAATTTCACTGCATTAGTAAATCATATCATATTAATAAAAATTACAGTTGTGCTCTAAATTCAACTTTCATGTTCACTAAAGAAAAAAAAAAGAATAAGATGGTTTTAGTAGCATACCATAAAATTGCAGTTCTGCTTATTAAGAAAAGAACTTTATTTCAAATTTAAATATGAGGAAACAATAGGAAGGCTACTATCAAGGAGATTAGTTACTTTATTTACATACTGTTTCTGCTAGTCTGTTTTTTACTACTTTAGCAATGATTTGTGTCCATTTAAGACCATGAGTCAGAAAGCCAAATTTAATTTTACACTACTTTAGCAACATACTTGACTGTTTTCTTTTTCTCCAAATGTTCCCTGTAAATAAAAGAGCATCAGGTTCTTAACTTATGGAGGAAAATTCTCTTAAAATTTATGAAATTTTTAATTAAAATTTTATTTTCTTAATATCAGTTTTTATTTCCCTAAAGCCATAGTGTATGCATGTGTGTCTGTGTGTGTTTTATCTTCTTCATGTAACTTGTCTTTTTCATATGCCTTTGACTCTTGTTCACCAAACAGTATTATCAATATAATAGAAGTATAGTAATATAATAGCTGCTTCTATGAGTAAGTCTGTTTCAAGGCTAGACCTGTTCTTGGGCAAGGATTTTGTGTAATGATATAAGCAGGACTTTTGAAAGGCCTAATATTAGGCTGTTTCCCTCATGTAATGGAAAGAAAAATTTTAACATTTATAAGCTAAATTCTAACCTAGGCACGAGACTCTGTCCCTCTACAAAAAAAGATCTGTTTATTGGTTTAAGAAAGAGTTCACAAAAACAAGCCTATTCACATTCATTGGCCATCGGTTCTTCTACATAAAGGATGAAAAATGTCACCAGACAGAAAATGAAATCTTCTAATGAATAACAACATGGATCTGACAGCAGTGTCCTTATCTGTAAAACAGAAACTAGAACACAATGAAATAATATTCTCAAAGTGTTAAGAAAAAAATAACTACAAAATTAGAATTCAAGCCTCAGTATATATGTCTATTGTTAAAAACAAGCCCAAAATGGAGTTGCTTGTGGCTAAGATCCACTTCACCAAACCAAGTCTTTTTTTTTTTTTTTTTTTTTTTTTTTTTTTTTTTTGCGGTACGTGGGCCTCTCACTGTTGTGGCCTGTCCCGTTGCGGAGCACAGGCTCCGGATGCACAGGCTCAGCGGCCATGGCTCACGGGCCTAGCCGCTTCACGACACGAACCGGGGCACGAACCCGTGTCCCCTGCATCGGCAGGTGGACTCTCAACCACTGCACCATCAGGGAAGCCCCAAACCAAGTCTTAATCATAGTTTTACTCTTCCAGAAATGGAGGCTTAAACTAACCAATCAGGAATTGCCTGATCGGCACTACTTATATAACCTGCTGATAAACCCCTGCCATCCCCTATTAAGAAAGCAACCTTGCAAAAACCAATCTGCTATTTTGCCTGGTATAACTTCCTTGCTCTTGCTTCATTCTGCCTATAAGTGTCTTTCATTGTGTACAGCTCTTTGGGGCTTTTTTTATGTACAGTCTGATTCATGAATAATTAAATAAAGCCAGTAAGATCTCTTAAGTTTAGTTAGTTGATTGTTTTTAAAATAGATAATAGACATAAAGTTCTTCGATTGGGCAGTGTGTTGTTTGGGTTTTTAATTTTATTATTGTTTTGTATTATAGTGTAATATCTTTGTGATATATATGTACATATTCTTTTGTATGCATCAAATATATTTTAATAATACTTATAGCAATTCACATATATAACACACAAAAGAACTAGAAAAACATTGTTAAATATTCATCTAACATCTATGCTGTAAAGGACATTCTAAACATAATGTAAACTATAATAGGATGGGATTCCCTGGTAGTCCAGTGGTTAAAACTGTGTGCTTTCACTGTCAAGGGTTTGGGTTCAATCCCTGGTTGGGGAACTAAGATCCCACGTGCCACGTGACCATGGCCAATAAATAAATAAATAAATAAATAAATAATTTTTTTAAAAAAGAAAGAAAAAGAGTTTTGTTAAAAAAAAAACTATAATGGGAAATAAAATTTATGTATGACAAGAAATAAGTTTGTAACAAAAATATAAACTGTAAAAATACTTGCACCATATAGACACAGAATTAATACTCTTAAATAAAATTATAAAATAAAGCATACATATATATGTGAAAAAAGTAAATAGTACCAATAAAAATATGATAGACTATAGTGAAATATTTTATGAACTAGCTTTATAATCATACCAAAAATATGTAAATTATTTACATGTCCTTGTGATCAAACAACTGCAGGTTTACATGGTAATTAATTATTGCACTTTTTAAAATTAAATTGAAGTTGAGATTTCTAATTATAAAACCTACAGTTATATGAATAGTAGGAAATGGCCATTAATATACATAACAGTTATATAAACATACATGACATTTTCAGAAGCTCATGCAATTGAAGATTAAAAATTATGAAAATTATCTGACATAGTAGTTCCCTTTCTATTGAGTTTTCTACATTTTATCAGAAAGGTATATTAATATATACATTCTGGTTTCTGGCTGGTTGCTCCACATATTTCATACTATTTCTAATATTACTTAAAAATTGAAACCAACCCAAATGCCTAAGGGAATGAATTATTTAAGTATATTAAAATCCATCCATATATTAGAAGAAAATCCATCTAATAAATATAATTTTAAATAAAATGCATATGATGTGGGGGTTATTGACAAAAATTAGGTTACAATACAGACTTCTTTAATTATATTTAAATTTGGAAAAAAAAAAAAAAAACTAAAAGAGAAGAATGACAGCCACTAGAGGATAGTATGAGATTTCAGATGATTTAAAAATATTCTAGTTTAGGGCTTCCCTGGTGGTGCAGTGGTTGAGAGTCTGCCTGCCAATGCAGGCCACACGGGTTCGTGCCCTGGTCTGGGAAGATCCCACATGCCGCGGAGCGGCTGGGCCTGTGAGCCATGGCCTCTGAGCCTGTGCGGCTGGAGCCTGTGCTCCACAACGGGAGAGGCCACAACAGTGAGAGGCCCACATACCACAAAAACAAAAAACAAAAGACAAACAAACAAAAATATTCTAGTTTATACTTTTGTTTCTTCAACCCTTCATGGTTGATATATTACAGTTTTATATTTGTGAAATGATACCTTTTGTTTTGTTATCTTGAACCAATGACAATTTTTCCTCCAAGGCCCACGCACACACAGTCCATACAAATGATTCGATCACAATATGGCAGCATTCCAGGGTTCTGGGCCTCCTAAATTATATGCATGGTACAGGAAAGTGATTAAAAGTTTTGGAGACTTCAAAGTTTGGAGGACCACACCGATGTCAAGAGAGAAAAGGCGTGTTCAACTGCATCTAAGAGGAAATCTGAATTTGAGGATGGAGGACATATTGTGGATATCATCATCAGAGGCAGGACCGGAGACATCCCCCCAGTACAACTGACACCATGTAGGCAGGCCAGCTGTTTAACAACAGATGTTTAAAAAGGCAAAGGAAAGTACCAGGGCCTTTTCCAATTTAGGATGATACATAAGACCCATGGGAGATTATAAATCACTCTGAAATCAAAGGAGAAAGAAAAAGGGGAAGGTGGGTATCTTGTATTGATTATGATGTAATATAGAATTGACCAATTTTAATAGCCAGCATGATTGAGCTACCTAGATCTGACAATGTAAATTTTCAAAATAAAAGGAGGCATCTAATGTGCTAAGCTCAGTAAAATGAAAGAAACACACACATGTATTTTCACCTAAACATTTTATACTGACCACACTCTTTATTAAACAAATCCATATCTGTTCAAGTCTACTGTTTGCTTTCTGTGTGTCTAAAGTGCTTCCATTGAACTGGGGTTTGTCCTTTCTTTTGTTAGCAACCTTATTGCTATTTGCAGAAAAGTTCTTACTGTATATGATTCTTTAATATCTATCACAGGTATAGAACATATATCCCTGTCTGCAGGTGAAAAGGACTGTTTATTTCTCATATAATTTGAAAAATTCTGGATGTCTGTTTTGTTTGTTTTCTAAAATTATCTGTGGCTCAGGCTGTAAACCTGCTTTTTTATTTATTTATTTATTTATTTATTTATTTATTTATTTAGGGCTGTATTGGGTCTTCGCTGCTCTGTGCAGGCTTTCTCTAGTTGTGGCGAGCTGGGGCTACTCTTCATTGCTGTGTGCGGACTTCTCATTGCAGTGGCTTCTCTTGTTGCGGAGCGCGGGCTCTAGGTATGCGGGCTTCATTAGTTTCAGCATGTGGGCTCAGTAGTTGTGGCTCACGGGCTCTAGAGCACAGGCTCAGTTGTTGTGGCACATGGGCTTACTTGCTCCGCAGCATGTGGGATCTTACCGGACCAGGGATCGAACCTGTGCCCTCTGCATTGGCAGGTGGATTCTTAACCACTGCACCACCAGGGAATCCAGTATGCCTGTTTTTTATCCTGGGTATTTTGGTATCTGTGTTACAAAAGTTATGTTGTTTTACTTTTTTAAATGTGATAAAGAGAAGGCTATTTTAAAATAATTTTGTTGAGAAAAACAGTTACCTGGTTGGAATCCTATCAAGAACAAAATTCCTCTTTGTACAGGCACAAGACTGCAATTGCACATCCTTAAAAAGGCACGACCACTTTTTCATGGCTTATCCAGTCATTTTCAATTATAGACTATAAAATACATTGATTGATTCATTTATTTATTCTTTATTCACAACTTTATTGATGCTGGCTCAGTGCTATCTCTATAATTATCATCTAAACAAGGCTTTATGTGGATTAAAGCATGATTTTACATGCATTTAGAGATTGATATGTCCCTGGGTATTGTACTTTATAATTGTGTTATCCAAACATATATTGATTCTTATTTATGCTAATGTAATCATAATTTTTCAGAAAGGGATATAAATTATAAGAGCTTTTTTCTCCTAATGTTGTACGATTTCAAGGTTGAGCTTACACTGAAATTGAATATATGTCCCTGGTGACTGTTTTCTATATTTCCAATACCATTTTTGTGTCTTTTGTTTTTTGTTTTTTGTTTTTTTTTGGCTGCACTGTAAGGCTTGTGGGATCTTAGTTCCCCCACCAGGGATAGAAACCGGGACCCAGAAGTGGAGGAATGAAGTCCTAACCACTGGACCTCCAGGGAATTCCCCCATTTTGTGTCATTTTATTTGTATGTGGTCTGAAGAAACTCCCAGAGAAATAACTAAAATTGTATCAGGGTGGTAGACTAAGAGGCAATTATTGCAAGACAGAATGACTCTAATCTTACCTAAAAGGCAAAGTCCTAGACAGAAGAAGAATCTGGCATGATGAGCTAGTCTCAGTCACAACAGACGGCTGTTGTGCTTAAAATGCATTATGGCTATTGCTACTCAGATCCATTCCAGACTAGTTATCTTCACATACTGTGGCTCCATTTAAGTTGGGAATGGGAAGTATGGCTGTCAGTGAGGGAAAGAGACAGTAATGTATAAGTAAACCTAAAACGCCTATTACTCCAGCTATGTGTCATTTCCAATGTTCCCCACAAACAGAGGATACATTTCTCTTCCCGTTTGGTGCTGGAGGGAAAAGTAGATGCAGTGGGTGGGACAATAGTGACAATGATATCAAAACTGTGAAGCCCTAACATTACCAGTCTGTGAGCTACAGTCCATTTTAGTGGAAGAATATGGGTTTTCTTAGTGGATTGAGTGAAGTCTTATCAGAATACAAGTCTAGCTGAGCTGCTGAAAGCTACATAGTAATAATTCACCCAAGATCAGGTCAGAGGGGATGAGAGACAAAAGAGACACTCCCATGAAAAAACAAGTTATTGTTATCTGTGCAAGAAGCAGAAAAGATTGTTTTGTTAACACTGTGTGATAACCTTGAGAAACTTCACATTGCAGAGGAAGCACAGATTTTAAAATTATGGGGTTAAGGAATTGCGATTCTGTACAAGGGGCCTATAAGGGAAAGAATGTTGGGCATACTTATTGAGTTTTTTTCCATATAGTGTACAGAGTTTGGTGATGTTCAGCATTTGTTTAAACTGAAGAATTAAATAGTGGGTATAATAACATCATTTATGGTGTGCTAAGTGGGACAGGCTGTTCCTATGAAGCAAGACCAAAAATTTCTCAAAATAGGTCATAGTAACGGAAAACCACCAAGGGAATAAAATCAATGAAAATCAAAGAGATTTTAGGAGGAAGTAACCTGTATGGGCAAGTTTGGGATTAGGGGTTACTTTCCTTGAGTCTTCTTCTCCAGGAGGAGTGACAATTAGAGCTGACAAAGAATCAATAATTTAAAATTGTCATTGACCTATGAAAACAGTTTGTTTAACAGTAATATTGACTAATTGAGGCTTCCCAATATTTGCACAGATTCAACTTGTAGTAACGTCCTGCAAAAACTGACTGACTAACTAAGGGGCCCTGCCCTAGAAAAATCATGTACTTCGAGTAGCCATACACTCTGCCTTGGGGAACGTTAATGCTGCTAGTCACATAAATGTCCTTAATTTGAGAAGAAGAATGTCATTTTGAGAAAAAATAAATAAATGACACAGTTCTATGCTTGTAGTGGAGGTTCTAATTTAAATTAAATTAAATTAATTTTTAAAAAATCAAAATTCCATTACCTAAAATTGAATAACATTGTCTGTCTAATGCTGTAATCACTTCTCAATGGGTAGAAATGAGAAGAAAAGTGATATCATCTAGTAATAAGTATTTCTGAAATAAAAGTATTAAATGAAATTAAGTTGACTAAAAACACATTTTTAAAATGTGTGTAGTATATACCTTAAAAGTCTTTACATTTCAAGGTAAAATATTTGAATTCTGTAGCAGGGCTTTAAAATAATAGCTGATCATTATTAATTTCCTCTGGTATTTATTGTCACAATATTAATCATGATGAACTCATTTGGTATTAATGTGCATGTCATAACTAGTTCTTTGGGATTTTGACAATGATTTCAACAATGATTAATTGCATTAATTATTTTAAAGGGTTACCGATTTTCTTAATGCCTCCTACCTGACAAAAGAGTTTGAGCTGTATTTTTTCAGGTATAGAGTATAACAGGTACATTTGTCTTCTATCCATGGAGTCAACATTAATCCCTGTGTTTAAATCTCATGTGGCTACTCCAGCTCATTTCTTGCTATTTTCATTCATAATCTCAATATGCCAACCTGATTAAAATACCATCTTTTAAAGATTAATCACCTGTAACCAGTGACTATATTTTAATATGAGTGGGAGTTGAGAAGTGAGGAACTAGATCATTAAAAAAAGGCAGCCAAAAAATTAGTTCTCAACTAAAATGTGGGAGCAAGCTGAAAAACTGTGAGATGGTAGCTGAACAAAAGCAGGAAGAAAAACATCCTTTCAGAATTCACAGGACGTTAATAAGGTCTTTCGATTGAAAGAAGTCATGAAGTGGATTCTATGAGACAAGATATTACAAGGACATAGAGAATATGAATGACAGGTTTACTGATGGAACTTCAGTACCACAAGAAGTGTAAAATATTTAAATTATATGGGACACAAATATATCCAAATTATTATTTTAAAGTAACATAAACCTATTTTCTTACAGATTATGTCATTATATTTTTCTGTTTACTGCTTTTCTACTAGTATTTTTTTCCTTGAAAACATCAAAAACTATTTCAGTAAGTTCTAATTCCAAAGGAAAATAAGTGAAAATAGGGTGTATGTAAATGCACTACATATCTCTTCCTTATGCTTTTTTCTTTCTTCTGCTGACCCTAACCCAAGCAATTACACACATGAAGAAACAACCTATTACACACTTGAGGACACTGTTTCTCCATATTTAAGTATCATTCTTCAACTCTTGGTTATCTAATTTCCAAACTTAACAATACATTTCAATTCTTCAAGGATGAAAGCTCCTGTATTTAAAAATTGTGAAATTTTATTTGCTTAAATTCTGTTAGATGAAATTTTAATCTACCATCATATAAGTCAGGGAATGTCAGATGATTTGGGGGGTCAGTAGATAATCATTATTGTATCAGTAGATCATTTCAGAAGAGCACTTCAATCTGGTATAGAGTGGCAGTATACAAATATTACCATTTTGTTAATATTTCCATATTTTACTTCCTTTAAAACTAACTTTCAAAAATATACTTAAAATTTGTAGCATTAAGATAAATATGCTTTAAATTTCTTATATTTAAAATTAAAGATTTCGGAGGCAATGTAGTAGAAAAAGCATGGGAAAGAGAGAAGAGAGGGAACTTTACAAAGATTAAATCAGAATAATATATAACGAGCCTTCTTGCATTGTAATCACATAAAAATAACAAAATCATCTATAACAACAACCACGTCAAAACACAGAGTCTTAGAAAACATATTCAAGCTTTAAGGGAAAAAATAGAAATCTTTAAGAGCTGGAAATACCAAGAAATCTCTGTGAAGTAAGTGCCAGTTATGGGAATAATTAGCAACTCTAGTTAAAGTAGTAGAATAATCTGAAAGATATAATAAAAAATCAGTCATTAAAATAATTACATAGAGAAAAAGAGATAAAAAAATAAAAGTAAATGAACAGGATAATATGAAAATCCACTGGGAAAATTTGCCAAAGACTTTATTAGAACCATGGAAAACAATAGGTGATGAAACGGAAAAGTCAAATGATGGTAAAGATCTGAAGATAGAAATCATGACAGTTGGAGGAGCTTCAAGTTGGCAGAGGTGTAAGACGTGGAAATCACCTTCCTCCCACAAATAAATCAAAAATACATCTACATGTGGAACAACTCTTACAGAACACCTCCTGAACGCTGGCAGAAGACCTCAGACTTCCCAGAAGGCAAGAAAATCCCCAACTACCTGCCGTGTGACTGACAGGGTCTTGGTATTCTGGCCAGGTGTCAGGCCTGAACCTCTGAGGTGGGAGACTGAGTTCAGGACATTGGACCACCAGAGACCTCCCAGTCCCACAGAATATCAGTGGCGAGAGCTCTCCCAGACAATCTCTGCCTCAATGCTAAGACCCAGCTCCACTCAACGACCAGAAAACTCCAGTGCTGGACACCCCATGCCAAACAACTAACAAGACAGGAACACAACACCACCCATTAGCAGATAGGCTGCCTACTAAGATCATAATAAGTTCACAGACATCCCAAAACACAGGCCAGGACACGGTCCTGTCCACCACAAAGATGAGATCCAGCCTCATCAACCAGAACACAGGCACCACTCCCTTTCACCAGGAAGCCTACACAGCCCACTGAACCAAACTTACCCACTGAGGGCACACACCAAAATCCATAGGAACTACAAACATGCAGCTTGTGAAAAGAAGATCCCAAACACAGTAAGTTAAGCAAAATGAGAAGACAGAGAAATACGCAGCAGATGAAGGAGCAAGGTAAAAAACCACCAGACCAAACAAATGAAGGGGACATAGGCAGTCTGCCTGAAGAAGAATTCAGAGTAAAGATGATCCAAAATCTTGGAAATAGAGTGGAGAAAATATAAGAAACATTTAATAAGAACCTAGAAGTACTAAAGGGCAAACAAACAATGATGAAGAACACAATAAATGAAATATAAAATTCTGTAGAAGTAATCAAGAGCAAAATAACGGAGGCAGAAAAATGGATAAGTGACCTGGAAGATAAGATAGTGGAAATAACTACTGCATAGCAGGATAAAGAAAAAAGAATGAAAAGAATTGAGGACAGTCTCAGAGATTTCTGTGACGACATTAAATGCACTGACATTCAAATTATAAGGGTCCCAGAAGAAGAATAGAAAGAGAAAGGGACTGAGAAAATATTTGAAGAGATTATAGTTGACAACTACCCTAATATGGGAAAGGAAAGAGTCAAATCCAGGACCAGATGGCTTCACAGGCAAATTCTATCAAACATTTAGAGAAGAGCCAACCCCTAACATTCTCAAACTCTTCCAAAATAGAGCAGAGAGAGGAACACTCCCAAACTCATTCTATGAGGCCACCATCACCCTGATACCAAAACCAGACAAAGATGTCACAAAAAAAGAAAACTACAGGCCAATATCCCTGATGAACATAGGTGCAAAAATCCTCAACAAAATACTAGCAAACAGAATCCAACAGCACATTAAAAGGATCATACACCATGATCAAGTGGGGTTTATTCCAGGAATGCAAGGATTCTTCAATATACATGAATCAATCAATGTGATACATGATATTAACAAATTGAAGGATAAAAACCATATGATCATCTCAACAGATGCAATACAAGCTTTTAACAAAGTTCAACACCCAGTTATGATAAAAACTCTCCAGAAAGTAGGCATAGTGGGAACTTACCTCAACATAATAAAGGCCATATATGACAAACCCACAGCCAACATTGTTCTCAATGGTGAAAAACTGAAACCATTTACTCTAAGATCAGGAAAAAGAAAACGTTACCCATTCTCACCACTATTATTCAACCTAGTTTTGGAAGTTTTAGCCACAGCAATCAGAGAAGAAAAAAAAAAATAAAAGGAATCCAAACCGGAAAAGAAGTAAAATTGTCACTGTTTGCAGATGACATGATACTATACATAGAGAATCCTAAACATGCTACCAGAAAATGACCAGAGCTAATCAGTGAATCTGGCAACATAGCAGGATACAAAATTAATGCACAGAAATCTCGCATTCCTGTACACTAATGATGAAAAATCTGAAAGAGAAATTAAGGAAACAGTCCCATTTACCATTGCAACAAAAAGAAGAAAATACCTAAGTATAAACCTACCTAAGGAGTCAAAAGACCTGTATGCAGAAAACTATAAGACACTGATGAAAGAAAGTAAAGATGATACAAACAGATGGAGAGATATACCATGTTCTTGGATTGGAAGAATCAGCATTGTGATAATGACTATACTAGCCAAAGCTACAGATTCAATGCAATCCCTATCAAACTACCACTGGCATTTTTCACAGAACTTGAACAAAAAATTTCACAACTTGTATGGAAAAACAAAAGACACCAAACAGCCAAAGCAATCTTTTTTTTTTTTTTTTTTCGTTACGCGGGCCTCTCACTGTTGTGGCCTCTCCCGTTGCAGAGCACAGGCTCCGGACACGCAGGCTCAGCAGCCATGGCTCACGGGCCCAGCTGCTCCGCGGCATGTGGGATCTTCCCAGACCGGGGCACGAACCCGCGTCCCCTGCATCGGCAGGTGGACTCTCAACCACTGCG
>RJWK010017664.1:0-34105 GCA_004363435.1 Platanista minor | reverse complement strand
CCCTACATCGGCAGGTGGACTCTCAACCACTGCGCCACCAGGGAAGCCCCCATTGGTAAGTTGATAGGGATTGCATTGAATCTGTAGATTGCTTTCAGTACTATAGTCATTTTCACAATATTGATTCTTCCAATCCAAGAAAGTGGTATATCTCTCCATCTGTTGGTATCTTCCTTAATTTCTGTCATCAGTGTCCTATAGTTTTCTGCATACAGGTCTTTTGTCTCCCTAGGGAGGTTTATTCCTAGGTATTTTATTCTTTTTGTTGCAATGGTAAATGGGAGTGTTTCCTTAATCTCACTTTCAGATTTTTCATCATTAGTGTACAGGAATGCAAGAGATTTCGTACATTAACTTTGTATCCTGCTACTCTACTAAATTCATTGATTAGCTCTAGTAGTTTTCCGGTAGCATCTTTAGGATTCTCTATGTAGAGTATCAGGTCATCTGCAAACAGTGACAGTTTTACTTCTTTTCTGATTTGGAATCCTTTTATTTATTTTTCTTCTCTGATTGCCGTGGCTAAAACTTCCAAAACTATGTTGAATAGTAGTGGTGAGAGTGGGCAACCTAGTCTTGTTCCTGATCTTAGAGGAAATGGTTTCAGTTTTTCACCATTGAGAATGATGTTGGCTGTGAGTTTGTCATATATGGCCTTTATTATGTTGATACAAGTTCCCTCTATGCCCACTTTCTGGAGAGTTTTTACCATAAATGGATGTTGAATTTTGTCAAAAACTTCTTCTGCATCTATTGAGATGAACACATGGTTTTTCTCATTCAATTTGTTAATATTATGTATCACATTGATTGATTTGCGTATATTGAAGAATCCTTGAATTCCTGGGATAAACCTCACTTGATCATGGTGTATGATCGTTTTAGTGTGCTGTTGGATTCTGTTTGCTTGTATTGTGCTGAGGATTTTTGAATCTATGTTCATCAGTGATATTGGCATGTAGTTTTCTTTTTTTGTGACATCTTTGTCTGGTTTTGGTATCAGGGTGATGTTGGCCTCATAGACTGAGTTTGGGAGTGTTCCTCCCGCTGCTATCTTTTGGAAGAGTTTGAGAAGGGTAGATGTTAGCTCTTCTCTAGAACTCACCTGTGAAGCCATCTGGTCCTGGGCTTTTGTTTGTTGGAAGATTTTTAATCACAGTTTCATTTCAGTGCTTGTGATTGGTCAGTCATATTTTCTATTTCTTCCTGGTCCAGTCTCAAAAGGTTGTACTTTTGTAAGGATTTGTCCATTTCTTCCAGGTTGTCCATTTTATTGGCATAGAGTTGCTGTAGTAATCTCTCATGATCCTTTTTAATGTCTGCAGTGTCAGTTGTTACTTCTCCTTTTTCGTTTCTAATTCGGCTGATTTGAGTCTTCTCCCTTTTTTTCTTGATGAGTCTAGATAATGGTTTATCAAGTTTGTTTATCTTCTCAAAGAACCATCTTTTAGTTTTATTGATCTTTGCTATTGTTTCCTTCATTTCTTTTTCATTTATTTCTGATCTGATCTTTATGATTTCTTTCCTTATGCTAACTTTGGGCTTTCTTTTGTTCTTCTTTCTCTAATTGCTTTAGATGTGAGGTTAGGATTTTTATTTGAGATGTTTCTTGTTTCTTGAGGTAGGATTGTATTGCTATAAACCCCTCTTAGAATTGCTTTTGCTGCATCCCATAGGTTTTGGGTCATCGTGTTTTCATTGTCATTTGTTTCTAGGTATTTTTTTATTTCCATCTGATTTCTTCAGTGGTCTCTTGGTTATTTAGTAGTGTATTGTTTAGCCTCCATGGTTTGTACTTTTTACAGTTGTTTTCCTGTAATTGATATCTAGTCTCATAGCATTGTGGTCGGAAAGATACTTGATGTGATTTCAATTTTCTTAAATTTACCAAGGCTTGATTTATGACCCAAGATTTGATCTATCCTGGAGAATGTTCCATGTGCACTTGAGAAGAAAGTGTATTTTGTTGTTTTTGAATGGAATGTCTTATAAATATCAATTAAGTCCATCTTGTCTAATGTGTCATTTAAAGCTTGTGTTTCCTTATTTATTTTCATTTTGGATGATCTGTCCATTGGTGAAAGTGGGGTGATAAAGTCCCCTACTCTGATTATGTTACTGTTGATTTCCCCTTTTATGGCTGTTAGCATTTGCCTTATGTATTCAGTTGCTCCTATGTTGGGTGCAGATATCTAACTGTGCTTTTCTGTAACTCACATTAACTTTTACTTAAGTTTCTAGCTCCATCAGGTAATAAAGGTTTAATCTCAGTCAATTCAAGATCCTGTCTTTTTTTCTCTGGAACAGAATCCTGATTCTGGAGTTCTTATGTGGTGCTGAGATGTTTGGACAGGAGAAGTGGGCATCTAGTCTGAGTCATGTATCCATTTTGCAAACTCCACCTGTGTAGAGCCAAACTGTGTTAGCTATTATTACATGTTCTAACACCTATTTCATGTTATAGAAAGGACACATAAATGACAATGAAACTAGGGTTCTTGACTGAGCTCAGGTAGTCCATGCTTTGAAGCTCAGTTAGGGCTTGTCTACAAGACTAATGTCTGCCAAGAACATATTTCCATGAGAGACTGAGGAGTCTTCTGGGAAAAAAAAGTCAGGTTCATAAGCTTGTTTCAATAATTATGCCTCTGTGCTCAGTGCCAGAATTTGAGTGCAGCTAGGTATCTTTTGCTCACATTGAGTTCTAGCCCAATTCTCAGGTTCAAGTCCTAGGAAAACGAGGGCTCAAGAAAAACTGTTTTACTGAAAACTCAGTAAGACACTGAAAACATAAAATAGTAATAATTGGGATCTCCATGACAAAAATGGGTGGGAGTTTTTTGTTTAATTTTGGTGTTGTTACTCCTTGTTTGTTATCCTAATATCAGCTGTGGCCATTTTGAGGACAGTCACTTATCACACACAGGCATCAGTAACACCAGCAAACGGGGGAGAAGCTGCAACACAGGCAGCAACAGACTGTGATTTCCTGGAAACTCAAGCAGAAGGAAAGGAAACGGCAAGTGCTGTAAGATAACTGGGCATCTTAATTTCTCAGGCAACTCTTCACCAGTCCCATTTTTCTCCCTGAAATAACAGGAACACTCTGAGTAAAACTCAAGGTCGGGCTTCCCTGGTGGCGCAGTGGTTGAGAGTCCGCCTGCCGATGCAGGGGACACGGGTTCGTACCCAGGTCCGGGAAGATGCCACATGCCGCGGAGCAGCTAGGCCCGTGAGCCATGGCTGCTGAGCCTGCGCGTCCGGAGCCTGTGCTCTGCAACGGAAGAGGCCACAGCAGTGAGAGGCCCGCGTACCGCAAAAAAAAAAAAAAAAAAAAAACTCAAGGTACCTCACACAAAGATGGGGGGAAATCCTAGGAAACATGGGGAAAGAAAACAAGAATACTAATTGTTGTAGTTATTGTGTCTCTGTTTTTTACCCACAGCTGCTGAAGTTTGAGGAAACACAATTTTCTAACCAACGCTTGACAGAGAAGGAAACTGAGTCACATGAGCACTTGCCAGAGTCACATAAGAAATTAAAAATGGGTCTGACTAAAGCCTAGTTTGTCTAGTTTTTAACCCATGATGTCAGTCCCCTTTCATTTAAGGAAGGAATGATTCAAAGTAAATCACAACAAAGCAGACAAAATATAAAAACCCTCAAATATTTGTCCCAATGATTAATGGCTATATGATTTTATAATTGGATTTGAGATACTACAAGCTTGTCAGGCTTTCAAGCAGTGAGTGATCTTCAGTCTTGTGCAAGTTTCCCACACAGCAGTGTTACGTCTTGAAGAAGGAACTTGGCCCTTCCTACCCAATGCAACCCCACTTCTTCACTCTGTCAAGGTTGTAGCTTAAGGTTTTCTGTTTGCTGCTCACAGTGACAGACACCTTTCTTCTTATAATTGTAATTTGCACATCTGGTTATTTAAATGTGAGACTGTAATATTTCTGGTTGATAATTATAGTAAATCCATATGTTAATAACAGGATTTCAGTGTATCAAGTTCATTTCCAGAATAAATTATAAACAATTCAACATAAATCATCCATAGAAGATACAAGCCTGGTAGATTATTATGGTAATAGAGCTAATAATAATAGTACTTTTTTATTGAGCTTTCAGTAAGTAAAATACACTATACTAAATACTTCATTTAATCTTCATTTAAACTCATGAAAAGACCATTTTATTCCCATCTTATAGATAAAGAAACTGAAAATGTAAAGGAATTAAATAACTTCTGGAGTGTTACAAAGCTAGAAATTGCCAAAGTGAGACTTAAATCCAGGTTTGTCTAAATCTAGCTCGTTCTGATTCCTGAGCTCCTCTCCCATTCTACTGCCTCATTGAAGAAGAGAAGCTAGTATATTTTATCCCGTTTGTGGACCCAAGTATCCCAGACTTAGCACATTTTATCATCAGGCCAATTCCTTAGGAAAAGCCATTCCATTTGCCAGGCAAATAAGACAAAATTAAACTTGCAAACCATTTGGCTCATTCTCACATTCCAAGAAGAGTAATTTCCTTAGAAGTACAAGGAATGAAAATCTCACTCACTGTAAATAATTCTATCTGATGTACTTCTGTACTGCCTCTGACCTTGCCCTTTTGCCTTAAGTCACTGCCAAAACTACTAGTTCTCATAATATTTTCAGGATATAGAGAATAATTATTGAAATTCATCTAATTATACAAAGATTTTTTTAAGTATTTTTGATACTAGACAGAGCATTTCTCTTCTAAAAGTTAGTCTATCTCTTAAAGTATCATGCAACAATCTGAATGATGATTTCACATTTTCAGTGAGTAAAAATACATTCCCTAGTATTATTGTTTACTCTTCCCCTGTAACTCACTTCCAAAACAAAACAGATTCGAATTTTACATACTCATGATTTTCTAAATACTCAAGAATAAAACTGAGAACATGGAAGCAAGGAAAAACATTCATATATATCACAAAATTAATAATTTAATTAATTAAATGTTCCTTATTTTGGGCTCATTTGCACATAATTCTAACAAGAACATTGCCTTGCATATAACAAATATTTGGTAAATATTTGTTGAACAAACAAATGAATGAAATCTTTATAACAGATCGAAATCAGTAAATCAGGAACCCCTATAGGCATAGTAGGAAATTGTTTTTCTTCCCTATCCAGAGTCCACTCACCCTATTCCAGTGATATAACACCTATTTCGGTACATTCCTATCTTCCATTTGTATAACCACTTTTTCTTCTTAAAACTGAGAGGAAAGCATGAGGACCAAACTGACCAATTAGAAATTTTCCCAAGGCCAAATCCTGAGAACCTAGGACAGCTGGAATTTGTTCCTTCCTGTAAAGGTACCCTGCCAAGAGAGCTAAGTAGTCCTTGTTGACTGGACCCTTGGAATCACCCTGGTTCTTGTCTAATTTGAGCTTTGTTCCTTACCTTACCTGTAGATTTTGTTAATTACCTGGTATCAATGTAATAAGATGTCTTTTCTGCTTTAATTAGTTAGAATTAATTTCTATTACTTAAAACTGAAGAACACAAAATTTCAGCTCCGACCTAGGATGTACAAACTTGTAAAGATTATCTCATTAAACCTAAACATGGGAGGCGAGGGGGAAAGGTAGTTAACCCACAAAAGCAAAAACTTTCCTTGAGCATTTCAGAGAGCTGAGATCACAAGGCAACTGCATAACCTGAATTCTAATGAGGGACAAAATCCTTTGAGGACAGATGGAACACGTGAGCCTTTCAACCTGTGGCAGAGTAGGGGAAAAACTGGTGGCAGCCATACAAATAAATGGGTTGAGAAAAAATAGCTAAAATTTTAAATATATATATTAAAGACACATGTGGGCTGATGCATCAGTTTGGGATAGCTGAACCTCCTAGAAACAAGGGGAGATTGTACTCACTGCAAGCTTTTTCCCACAGGCTTCCACAGGGTACACACAAAGAGACTGGGGACTGGGCAGGAGATTTGAGAGAGCCACCTCACTAATGCAGGTATGAAGAGGTAATGGACGGTTGTTAGGGGATGGGCACAAGGCCTTACTTGCTCCCTTGTTTTTTTCTCCCCTACGAAGCAAAGGCCTTAATCTCTGCAGGGAAGGGTAGCAAACCCTCTTGCTTACAGGGTAGAAGCAAAGACGCCTTGCATCTAAGGAGGAAGTAGAAGCAAAAAGCCACCTGATCTGGAAGAGAGGCAAGAAACCATCTTGGATCTTGAATCTTACCAGAGTGCTGCCACCAGTGAGGGAGAAACTCCTGCACAAGACCAATCCCAGATACAAGACAGAGTCTGGCTGCCATCGACAGGATGTGTGGACACAATGAGAAAGCTCCAGCCGGCTCAGGTTCCCAGTGCCGCCCCCTGCACCCCTCCCCATCTCCCACATCAGGCAAAGTTGAGGTGACCCCAGCCCCAAACAGAGGCTGCCCCTCTCACTGCCCCAGTGCTCCACCCCCAGAGCCCATGGCTCACCGCGCCCCTTCCCACCTCCTCCCTGAAGCCAGAAGCCCCGCTTGCCCTCTGTGTCCCCTTGGAACATCCAATGAGTCTGAAGCGTCCCTGATCAAGCTCACGTAGAAAGAGGCTTTGTTTTGTGATCTTTGACAGCTGCGCAGGAGCAGAAGTGGCCAAGAATGCGTGGAAACGTATTCACTTAGATCCCAAGAATCTGCAGATCTGGAGGGTAGAGTTTGCCAAAGCCAAACAGAGAGGGCCAAGAACAAGCTAATGGCTACACCAAATTTCACCAACGCCCACCCCGCCCTAGGAGTACACTTCATCGCAAGGGCCCCTATGACCTGATGGGGACCACTCTGATCCCCGCATCCCCAGAGGCCTGGACCGCCTACCCTCTGTACCCCACAGAGCTGACCCCAGCCATCTCACCTGCTGCCGCCGCCCTGCCTGTTCTGCTACGTTGGCCCGCTTCCTCGGACACCACCCAGAAAGGATGGAAATATCGCCAGTTCTGTTAGATCTTCAGTCTTGTCACCGCAGCTTGAAGCCCCTGCCCCACTGGGGAGGAAGACTCCCTGAGTGACCCCTGCCCCCAAGTGGCCTATGCAGAGCTGCTGCTTCCCTCCAAAGACTGTGAATTTTAAGCCTGACTCAGTGGACTGCTTCCTGTTTCCTTTTTCTCCTCTTCCTCAGCCCTGCCCTGCCCTAAATCCCCTCTCCAAGGCCTCATGGCAGGATTCAGGGGCCTTCTTGCTGGGCCACCCAGATCCATCTGAGAGGCTTCTCTGGGTCTGAGCAAGGCCCGACCTCCACTCCAAACTTGCTTCTGTAGCTCCAACTCAGAGAAACAAGGCCTTTCATTTTCCGTGTTTTCTGACATGAATTAAGACACAAACTTGTGTATATGTGAGTGTACAGTTTGTTCTCACATTGTGTCACCATAGCAACAGGTGCTGGCCACTAATAGTTCATCATTCCTGATCCCTCCCTGTACCTCTCCCCTGTACCCATCCTGCTTCAGTGAGGGCCAAGCCCTGCAGCCTCTTTTTCCCCAGGGGGCCAGCACTCCCCACTACCACACACACTCCCAGGCTGAACAGGAAGGACCACCCAACACAGAAAGAGTGTTTTCTTTGTCATTTCAAATCAGGGTCCTCCATGTCCATCTCCTCAGACAGACCAACACCCTTTAAGGAAACTCTTTGTCTGCCCATTTTGCTTACCTCTTCCCAGGGCACCCCACCCCTGCCATCACTCCTCATTCTTTCCAAAATTCAAAACAAACCAAAAAGCTAAAGTATTTTTGTACCTGTGTAATGAAATATTTATGAATCATAAAGAGTTTTTCATGTGTGTGCAATTATTGAGGAGACCTTGTTTGCCTGTCAGATAAGTTTTTCAGATAAGGTTTTGGTGTTTTTGTTGTTGGTTTGGTTTGGTTTGGTTTTTTCTTTTCTTTTTTTTTTTTTTTTTTTTGGCCACACCATGCAGCTTGAGGGATCTTAGTTCCCCAACCTGGGCCCTCAGCAGTGAAAGCACAGAGTCCCAACGACTGGACCACCAGGGAATTCCCCCACATAAGTTTAACATTGTGTTTGAGGTGTGAAGGTGAAAAGGGTTTCCGTTCTCCAGCAGTGAGCCTTAGTGTCAACCTTTACTTTAAGAAAAATAAGGAAAAAGTACACAATTTTTGGTTTCATGAGTACATCAATGCTTGGCCTTTGGCCGCAGCTGTGGCTTTCTTGCTGTTTTCAGACTTGGGAAAGGCAGAGGCTGTTGTAACTGCTGATCTTGTGAGAATGTGAAACTGGATAATATATGAAATGCAAAATTTAAAAAAGCATCCAAAGGTAAAAAAAAAAGAGAAAGAGAGAGAAAGCTTTACTTCCAAGGCCCAGCTGCACAGGGCTTGCCAAAGAATAAGGCTGGAACAGGACAACAGAGAGTTGCTGGAATGTAGGCAGAGACTGACAGATGAGGGAGGAGCAGAAACAGCGAAAGAAACCCTTCAGCATTCAATCTCTCATTCCAAGCACAAGAGAGTAGTAACCCAACTGCTAAAAGAATCTGAAGCCTGTGGTGCACAGAAGACAACAAAAACAAAAGCAAAACAATACCCAAGCCCAATTCAACTCCTGACTATATTGACTCAACCCCCCACTAATGGTCTGACAGAAGAAAATGTAGTCCCATATACAGGACTAAATACTATTTACCTTAGTCTCTACTGTCCGACACATGATATTCAGCAGTCTATACAAAATTATAAGACTAACAAGCAAGAAAAAACAACCCACTGAGAGGAGATAAAACAATCAACAAAAATAGACTCAGAGATGACCCAGATGTTACAACTATCAGACAGAATCTTTAGAATAATTATGCTTAATATACTAAAGGATCAAATGTAAAAGTTGGAGAACGTGCAAAAATCAATGAGGAATTTCAGCAGAAAAATAGACCAGAAACCTTCTAAATTTTTGAAAAAATTATATTGCTAAAGAGATTATGAACTCTGACTAAAACAACATTTAACTATTTGAGATTTAACACAACCTTCAGGCTCCCAAACTTGCAACCAGAAAAAAGGAGCAGTGAAAGCTGGACAGGGCTGTACAGAAGGATTTACTTATGGATTGGATGTGGGGTGTGAGAGAAAGGGGAGTCCTGACTAATCTGATAAATAGAATGGAGATGCATCAAGTGATCTGCAGAAGTGTACTGAAGTAGAAGGTCTGGTGATGGTGCGGGCAGGGTTTGGGGGGTGGCAACAAGGAGTTCCATTTTAGACACATTAAGCCTGATTTGTTTATCAAATATCCAAAGTGGAGAAGTCAAGTAGAAAGTTGGATGTCTGAGTCTGGAACTGGGGAAAGATGTCTGGGCTTGAGAAATAAAATTGGGAGTTCAAAACATATAGATGAGACTTAAAGCCATAAGTCTAGCTGAGGGTACTGTGAGAGGGGATATTCATAGAAACAGAAAAGGCCCAAGGACTGAGCCCTAAGACATTCCAAACTTAAGAGGTTGAGAAGAAGAGGACCCAGCCAAGAAGACTGATCCATTATCCCTAGACACACCTCATTATATGAGTGGATTGTATTAATCCTGACAGACTGACAATTATCACTGAGCCATGTTTGGTCACCTTGAAGATCTGGAAATATGAATTTTTTTAATGAATAGTCATAATATTCTTTTACTTGCACCACATTTTTGAGCTTTTTGGGGGGCAAGCCTAAACATTTTGGTAGGAAAAATGTCATTTTCTGTTCATATAGTATTTTTTAAAAGGTACATAGTAGTTAGTTTTTAAACAAGTTACTTTTAGCCAGATGTCATGCCATTATATAACTCTATGAATGTAACAAATGACTTAAGAAAAGTATAAATTAAAAGTTTTACAGTATTTATACTTATACTGGAACTACTCCAAATAGTACTAAAAGAAGTACATTTGCAAATAAAATGAAACTATGGCTTCTACATACTGAGAACTTCAATGTTTTTCAGGGTTTTGTTTATTTTCAATATGAATTTTAGCCATATTTTTATGTACTTTTATGACTTTTTCAGTTATGAAGTATGACATATTTCTGTGTAATAACCATGTTTTTTAGTTTCTGTATTTTGATGTTTGACATCTGAGGTCTTGCTGAACCAGAGGGACTACCCCTCCCAGAGATAGTTAATTGCTAGAGCTAGCAAGCAACTCACCAGCCAGCGTGTCTTTCACTTGCAAACCAACCCATCCAGAGCCCACACCCCCAACCCCTTCCTCTAATGGGCTCCCACACTCAGGGCCACTATTACCCTGCCCTATCACCCCAGGGCCAGGGGCCAGACAACCAGCCCCTGTCCCCCACAGCCTGCTGAAATTCTTGAAACTAGCCTATCCCAAACCTGCTCAGCCCGTCTCACCTGTTCCTTCCCTCAGAAACCACAATAAAGGTTCTTGCCTGCATTTTACCCTCTCCCTTTTATTCCCTGTGTGGCCCTGTGGCACTTGCTGTGCCTTCTCTCTCTAGGGATCAGTGAGCGTAAAGCTCCTTCATGACAACCATTTCTGTGTCTGCATCTTACCATACAGGAGTAAAGCAAATCCCGTGTGCCTGATTAAAACATTTTGCATTTCACCTCACAGCAGGACCTTTACTATATAGCAATACCCTAAAACAAAACACCAAAAAGCAAACAAAAAAAAAACTAGCTCAGAAAGGGCAAAACCCTCCCAATTCTTGTTTTTCGTAATGTCTGGCTGGCTTCTTCCTCTAGGGAACAAGCAATACATTGTCATCTCTGGTTTGCTGCAGGGAGTGTTAACTAGGAAAATAAAGCTTTCCATCTTCATCATGCAACATAACTGAAGATCTCAAAATATAAGGTTTTCAGGAGATAGAAGTTTTGTTGCTTTTCCCTTTTTCTTTCAGCAAATTTGTTATTCATCTTTGAGATGGTTCAGAGCTTGCTCTGGTACTAACATATTTTCCAGATTTCTGATAATTCTGTGCTGCCACTTTATTTTTACCCCTCTTAAGTGGATCTCAAATTAATGCCAGTTGAATCTTATTGAGTTGCTCCTTTGACATCCTTTTATTGAAGTCATTAATGGAGAGATTAATGACATTTTTCTACAGGGAAAGGGATATGGAGAGCTTTTGCCCTTAGCTCATCTCTTGTGAGATGGGATTACAGGCAGCTTGAATATTTATCTTTTGTGAGTGGGTTTTTCATGATGACAGGACTTACAGGCTATTCTTTTTTTCATGTGCTTATGTTCTGGCATCACTTACTGGAGCAATTTGCTCCAAGATCATGAGAGGAGACACCTTAAGGCCCCAGAAGGTTTGACTGCCATGTCTGAGGACCACTCTGGTGTGTCCTTCCAGGGCCTCTGCCCCTTCCACCTCAGAGTTGCTGAAACCATGTAGTGCATATCCATAGCTGGAGGATTCCCGAATGTTCTTGCCATACCACACCATGCTCTGACTTGTGTTCAGTGAAATTCCAGGAGTTAGAATCATCAAATTATGCTGGTTTCAGAGTGGTTTGGGTTGAAAACTTTATGAAGTGATAGATCACAAGTAGCAATATTAATAATAATATTAATAACATTATCATTTGGAAGTTCAGAAAGAGATTGTCTGAAAGTAGCCAAGAAGGGGATGCTATCGTTCATACTGGGCTGAAGACAGAATAAAATTCATCAACACATTAGTTTTTATTTTATTATTAATTTTATAATGCATTCAGATTTATTATTAATTTAAAGCATTCTCTGTCAAGTGGTTGGGACCTTCTGTGGAGAGGATATGACCAAAAGAATACTCAAATCATTGAGGAAATATAGAGTGCAACTTCTTTTTCCTATGAAGAGATTGATGTATATAAATGATAACGATTATCTGTTTCTAATCAGTTTAGATTCTGAATTAGGTGCTGGGCTGATGTCAACCCCTTTGTCTTTTGGAACGTTAAGACACTAATTCTGGAGTGAATCATAGCTCCTCCCAAACTTAATCATATTCTGCTGTATGATTATCATACCACATCATGTCATATCATATTATGCCATATGAGCCAAAGCTGATAGACATTTTAGGCAGCTGAGGCTTTTTCAGAGTAACGAACGGTAGGCTGTCAAGGAGGCTAGAAACATCGTGAAGAAGGGTGGAAATACAGCTGCAGGTACCTCATTGTCTTACAAACAGGAATGTCTGCCTGCAGAGGTGTGGGAGCAGCTGGGAGCGTGTGCTATTGGATGACTTGGGTGGAGTACAACATTCTCTGATCTAGTTATAACTGAGCCAAAAAAGCTTTCTCGTGCCTCTCATGGAAGTCTTTGTGTCATTCCTTTTTGTTTTTGTTTTGTTTTGTTTTTTTGCGGTACGCGGGCCTCTCACTGCTGTGGCCTCTCCCGTTGCGGAGCACAGGCTCCGGACGCGCAGGCTCAGTGGCCATGGTTCACGGATCCAGCCGCTCTGCGACATGTGGGATCTTCCCGGACCGGGGCACGAGCCCGTGTCCCCTGCATCGGCAGGCGGCCTCTCAACCACTGCGCCACCAGGGAAGCCCTGTGTCATTCCTTTTTAAGTTTGTTCTGTTTTGCCAACTCATATTCTTTGGATCACTGTCAGAAATTAAACATGTCATGACTGACCATAGGTTTATATTTGTGTTCAAATTATATCAAGTGTACATCTTGCTGGAACAGCAACTGGGTGGCTGCAGGTCCACATCCGTCAGGCTGGGCTCTGGAACATATGCTGGAGCTCCCCCAAGAGAAGCTTGGATAGAGACGTGGGAGCAAGAGCTCAGGGAAGCTTTATGAAGCCCCGTCTTGGATGTTTCTGATAAACTACAGATTGCTTGCCAGTTTGCAAATTTAAAAATTTCTCATGCCACTCAGGACTGCTTTACTGATAACAGGATTCTTGGGGACAGCTGGGAGATTGATATCAATGCTTGACTAGACCCAAAGACACACAATACTCTGCATTAATGGCAATTATAATGGTAGTTAGTATAATGATTGTGCTAGGCACACCACTATCTCATTCAATCCTCCTCACAATCTCATGAGGTAGGTATTGTCATCAACCCCATTTGATGGTTAAGAAAACTGGTTTAGAGAAGTTACCCAAGATGACACAGTGTGTGGCAGAACTGGGATTCAACCCAGGTGTACATGGCCTCTGAGCTCTACTTCCACACAAAGGAAATGGTCATTTATTCCCCAAAAGTCATCCTCAAAATTTACGTCTCTTGCTTTATAACATCACTGTCTCCTGCACTGATTATCCTAAGCGCACTAATTATACACTGCCAAGGCCTTCTCTACTTCTCCCTCAGAACACTCATCATGCATGTTATTACCTTTTTTTTTTTTTTTTTTTTTGATATCTACCTTTCCTGAAATCTGTAGGGGACAGGACCATGTCTGATTTACTCCCCACTCTATCTCTAGCACTTAGCAGTCACTCAATAAAAGTTTTTTGAATATTTTTAAACTCTCATAATTTTGGAATTTTCATTTTAAAACATATTCAAATATATGATGCATACACTCTCTTCAAAAGAGTCTGCCTTTACATATGTACCTCAAGAGCTGAATATGCTAAAACAAAAATTTAACTCCATGTGGATAGAATCCCTCTTATAACATACGTATTTGTAGAATCACAGAACATGGCCATTAGGAAACCAGTTAGTTCTATTCTTTCATTTAAAGATTAGGACCCAAACTGATTATGTGACTAGACTAAAGTCACAAGGTTATGCATAGCAGAGCTAGAACCAGACGCCTGACTTCTAGGTTAGTGACCTTTTGAAGTCCACCTGTCATTAATTCAATTGACAGCTTTCCATTTATGGAAATATAAATACAGGGGTTTCTTGACAGCAGGGGAATAAATCTGGTCAGTGGAGTTTCAGAGGTCCTAGTTATCATGTGTACATTTAGAGAACTTGGGAGATGAGAGAAGTAACAGAATAATACTAGCTGAATCCTCTGATATATTTAAGACATTCGGTGTCAAAACATAGTGAAGAAAACACCAGGTGCTTGGATGGGAGTGTCTGTAATAAGCCAACCAAAGATACATGGCCTTCTTTGTGAATAGAAAAGTGCTTTTTCTCATTTTAACTTTGTGTTTATCTTCCCTGCAGCTTCAGCACTATGGCCATCATTGCATTATGCAGCTTGAAACCTTTCCTACACTTTCAGTATACCTGATGTGGAACCAGACTTGATGCCTTGTATGGACAAAAAAATAGGGGTCCTGTTGGTGCTGGTACCAAGACAAATACCCTGTGGTCTGATTTCTGAGGACCGAGAGAGCTATAACACTCACAAAGAATGTGAATCTTTAAAAATATACTTGAGAATCCCCTACTTTCACTCACAATGTATTCATTCACTCAGCCTTAAATGTGTGAAATTCAAGCAATAGTTATGCACAATATGGAAGTGTGATGACTTCTGTACCCAGAGAATTAAAACTTAATTATAGTCACATTTTAGACACCATCTTTAATGGTACATTTTAATCATTTAACCTTTTTAAAGTGTGTTCTTTTCTTTTATAGTTGATTGGCACTGTACCAGGCATTTTATTTCATGTATTACACTAACTTGCTATAAATGATGAAGAGACTCAAAAATTCAGTGATTGAAACAAAATGGAAATTAGTAGTCTCCCATGTAAGAGGCTGGAGGTAGCTGGGCTATTAGTGGCTTTGCTCCACAAGGCCATCCAAGTCCTTTGGGTTCTTTATCTTTGTTTCCCTTGTTTACATGGTTGACAGCCACTCAATTCTCATGAGAAAAGGAACAAGAAAGTGCAGGGCAAGGAGCTTCCTCTCAAGAATGTGACCTGGAGGCTGCACTTCCCACTCATACTCATATCCTTGACCAGATTGTCACATGGCCAAAACTTGCTGCAGAGTGGATTGGGATATAGTCTTTGGATGAGTCTAAAGTTAGGGAGTTCTATGACTAAGAGAAAGAAGGGGAGAATGAATATTGAGGGATAAATAGAAATCACAGATATCATTCATTTTATGTATCCAGCGTAAATGGATACAAACATAGTTTTCCAGTTTGACTTTTCCCTTTTGATTTTTTATGTACCTCAAGAAATCTTAATAGTCTTTGTCAAGACTTCAACTGGCCATCTATCCTTCATCATCCACATTGTCACATCACAAAAGTAATAGCTTTTTGTGATAGAGTGAGAGAGTGGCATGGACATATGTACACTACCAAACGTAAATTAGATAGCTAGTGGGAAGCAGCCGCATAGCACAGGGAGATCAGCTAGGTGCTTTGTGACCACCTGGATGGGTGGGATAGGGAGGGTGAGAGGGAGGGAGACGCAAGAGGGAGGAGATATGGGAACATATGTATATGTATAATTGATTCACTTTGTTATAAAGCAGAAACTAACACCATTGTAAAGCAATTATACTCCAATAAAGATGTAAAAAAAAAAAGTAATAGCTTTTCTTGCTTACAATGGGGTGGGCAATCAGTATTAGGGTGGTATTAAGGCATTAAGGTTAAGTACTCTGTGATTCATCACTAAACTATTGGGGTTCATTGTCCTAGTTGATCCAAAATTTTAAAAATTTACTGCCTACTTTCTATGTAGTTTCCTCTTCTGTTAAACAAATCACTAATCCTTAAATGTGTCACAATTCCTCCCTAGTGGATGTGTAACGTCTATACTAATTCTGAGTACTGAGAACCTGGAGTTGGGTGAAGGCTCCAGCTCTAAGGCATCTAGGAAGGAACTAAAGAGAGAAGAAAAGTCTTCAAAGATTAACATTTGTGAGGTCAACCCAAACTGACACAGTGGCAAGATGAAAGTAAATGTTTTTAACATTTAGAAAGCATTTTTGAGAATATCCATTTTGAAGCAAGACTAGAGACATTCATGCTTTGCTGTCCATGTGGCCTATCCATTTCAGCAATAAAATGGCAGTCTAGATGGCAGACTGGTCTATCTTAACATGTCCCCAAGTCTCAAAAGTGCCTTAGAGGGTCTCTGAAAGCTGGCACTGGTCACAGTGTGTAACTTCTCACAATAGTTCTATGATCGGAGTATTATTACCAACTAAATTTTACAGAAGAGGAAATGGAGGTTGACAAGATAAAATAACTTGTTCAAGGTCACAAATCTAAGAAGTAGCAACAAGGGCTTCACCCTAAGCCTGCATTTCTATACTTGCCCAGCTGCACCAAGCCCCAAATTTGGCAATTGTCAGAGTCCTCCTTCTCATTCAGCCTTCTCATCCATCAGTCACCAAGACCTATTCTTTTCCATTTGTTCTCACTTTTCTATTACTACTACTCTGGGCTAGTTTCAGGGTACTTCACTTATAGCCAACATTACTCTAATTATAATAATTACTTAGCGTTGTCTCAAATTTTGTTCCATTTCCAATCCACCCTCTATACTATTGTCTGAATAGTTTTGATCCTGTCTCTTCCCTGCTTAAAAGTCTCCCTTAGCTCTTTATAGCCTCCAAAGTAAGTCCAGACTATTAGTTTGACATAAAAACCCTTTGGATATCTTCCATTTTCTTATCTCTTTCATTCTGGTCTAATTCCAACACCAGCTCCTCCACCCAGCTACACAGTCCCCACATGAAACAGAGTCATATCTGCCATCACCCAAACAGTTCTCGTCGTGGACTTACAGAGAATTCTCAATCTCTGTGATTAATTATTCAAAATTTTATTTTTAAAGTACAAAGGATTTATCAACTACATGTAGGTAGCCATGAATATTAATATTTCTGAAAGGCAATGATGGAATAAATGGAGATGATTTCTTCCTGCAACTCTGCAGGTATACCTGCTATAAATGCCTGGGAGTTCCATTTTCTCTTTCTGCAGTGAAATCGGTAGTAGGTTTTTAGATTACTCTGCCTTTTAAGGAAAAAGCACTTCCAAAATATATACTATACAAAAATGTTTTTTCTTACTCCCTAGAGATCATTTATTTCATTGTGTGGAATTGTCAAATATCAAACCATGACTACAAGATTTGATGTAGTACATTTAAATATAGCTAAAATATCTCCTTCCTTTCAGGGCCATCCTTCCTGCCCTTTTGATGGCAGGCTTAGCCAAATGTCTTGCTGTGACCAAAGAAATGGAATGGAAATGGTGATATCAGCTCCAAGAAGATTTAATAGCCTCCATGTGGTTCCATAATTCCAGCAATGTCTAGATGCAGGCTTCTTTTTCAGACTGGACTCCAAGAGTAGAGTGATCCAGACTTCAGTCAATCTTCAGCTAACATGTAAAGAGAGTAAGAAAGAAATCTTTATTATAGTAAGCCACCACGATTTGGGGATTGTTTGTAACTCCAGCATATCTTAGCCAAAGTGAACTGATACCTTGGAGCTTTGACATTTTCCACTCCATACTCCACCATGTGGATTATTTACACTCTCATCCATAATCATTTAAGCATCTTGAGTTGGCTTCCATACATATGCACATATCTTCAAAATTCAAGGAGAAGGACATTGATTCTTAAAAGTCTCAGGTTTGTGAAGGACCCTAATGTCATTTGGTCTGATTCCCTATACAGTTGGCCCTCAGCATCTGCAGATTCAACCAAGCTCAGCTCGAAAATGTCCCCCCAAAATATTCCAGAAAGTTTCAAAAAGCAAAACTTGAATTTCTGCACAGTGGCAAGTATTTATACAGCATTGACATTATATTAGGTATTATAAGTAATCTAGAGATGATTTCAATTATATGAGAAGATGTGTGTAGGTTATCTGTAAATACTACACCATTTTATATGAGACTTGAGCATCCCTGAATTTTGGTATCCACGGGGATCCTGGAACCAATCTCCCTTGGATACCGAGGGACAATTGGATAGCATCTGAATATTCTATTTGATATCTGTGACAAACTTCTGCTTAACCAACTGTAGTGGTGAGAAACTCATTCCTTCACAAGGCAGCCCACTTCATTTGAGACAGCTTTACATGTTAGAAAATTCTTTCTTACTTTCAGTGGAATTTAATTTTCCTTTAACTTCATATAGCCAGTGGTTCTAATTCTACTCTCTGTGGCCGCTCCCGTCTCTCTCTTCCTCTGCTCTCCTCCTCATGATCCACGAAAAATATAGTTGATAACCTGGACTTCATTAAAATTAAAAACTTCTGCTCTGCAAAAGACAAACTTAAGAGGATGAGAAGACAAGTCACAGACTGAAAGAAAATAACTGCAAAAGACACATCTGATACGGGACTGTTATCCAAAATATACAAAAAAAAAAAAAAAACCCACAACTCTTAAACGTCAACAATAAGAAAGCAAGCAACCTGATTTAAAAATGGGCCAGGGACTTTCCTGGTGGTGCAGTGGTTAAGAATCCTCCTGCCAATGCAGGAGACATGGGTTCGAGCCCTGGTCCAGGAAGATCCCACACACCCCAGAGCAACTAAACCCATGCGCCACAACTACTGAGCCTGCGAGCCACAACTACGGAAGCCCATGTGCCTAGAGCCCATGCTCCACAATGAGAAGCCACTGCAATGAGAAGCCCGCACACCACAGCAAAGAGCAGCCCCCGCTTGCTGCAACTAGAGAAAGCCCACACACAGCAAGGAAGACCCAGTGCAGCCAAAAAAATAAATAAATAAAAAATAAATTTAAAAAAACAGTAATTTAAAAATGGTACAAAGACCTTAACAGCCACCTCACCAAAGAAGATACACAGATGGCAAATAAGCATAGGAAAAGATGCTCCACATTATATGTCATCAGGAAAATGCAAATTAAAACAACAATAAGATACCACTCCATATCTATTAAAATGGCCAAAATCCAGAACAGTGACAACACCAAGTGCTGATGAGGATGTGGAGCAGCAGGAACTCTCATTCATTGCTGGTGGGAATGTCAAGTGGTATAGCCACTTGAGAACAGTTTGGCTGTTTCTTACAAAACTAAGCATACTCTTACCATACAATGCAGCAATCACACTGCTTGATATTTACCCAAAGGAGTTGAAAACTTATGTCCACACAAAAACTTGCACGTAGATGTTTATAACAGCCTTATTAATAATTGCCAAAATATGGCAGCAACCAATATGTCCTTCAGTACATGAGTGGATAAATAAACTGTGTTACATCCAGACAATAAATAGGGTATTATTCAACACTAAGCAAAAATGAGCTATCCAGTCATAAAAAGACATGGAAGAACTTTAAATGCATACTACTAAGTGAAAGAAGCCAATCTAAAAAGGCTACATATTGCATGACATTCTGGAAAAGGCAAAACTATGGAGACAGTAAAAAAAAGGTCATTGACTGCCAGTGGTTGGAATTGAGAGAGAGATTAATAGACAAAGCACAGAGGATTTTTAGGGCAGTAAAAATACTCTGTACAGTACAATAATGATGGATATGTGTTGTTATACATTTATCCAAATCCATAGAATGACAACACTAATGTAAACTCTGGACCTTGGTTGATAATGATGTGTCAATATTGGTTCATTGATTGTAATAAATGTCCTACTCTGGTGGGGAATGTCAAAAATGGGGGAGGTTATGCATGTAGTGAGGGGGGCGGAGATATACAGGAATGTCTGTACCTTCCTCTTAATTTTGCTGTGAGCTTAAAATGGTTCTAAAAACATAAATCTTTAATTAAAATAATATTTTATTCGAGACTCAATTCCCACATCTATAATATTTACCACAAAGGATCGTTGATAGCTTATTTCTTCTTCTGGTATGCGCATAAGTGTGTGTAGGCAGCACAGGTAGAGGGTAGGGAACGGTGGGGCTGGGAGAGAAGGGAGTATGGTCAGGTAAATTAAAATAAGCAGGACTACTAGTGGCTTCCTTATGATTCAGTTTTCTGAAGCAGGTAAGAAGGCTAGGTAGGTCCCCACCTCCTCTGCCCCGATAATCTATTGTAATAACTTTGAAAAAAATTGGTGTCTTAAGAATCTATGCTAGTGAATTAAATTTTTATTTTATGCCTTTCTACTGAAATATGCTATGCTCTGATAGTGGTTGACAAAATATCAAAAGAAATTAAATGGAATAACTTAACAGGGTTTATAACATTTTGGTTAAAAGCTTTTAAATAAACTGAGGAATAAGGAAAAAAATGGAGAGGAATACTTTGCTTGATTTGAATGGTTAGCCTAGAAAAGAAATGGTCATAACCAAGCAAATATAGGGATTCCCCAGGGCAAAGGAAGTAATCCAGGTGAAACTGGAGCAACAGGCAGGGATGTGGACTATCATGGACTAAATATCCATGTGTCCCTGCAAATTCATATACTGATGCCATAACTCCCAGTCCTCCAGTGTGTCTGTGGGGCCTCTAAGGAAGTAATTAAGGTAAAATGAGGTTGTAAGGGTAGGGCCCTGATCCAATAGAATTTGTGTCTTTATAAGAAAAGATAACAGAGCTCGCTCTCATGCACTCTGTCCCTCTGCCTCTCTCTCTCTCTCTCTCTCTCTCTCTCTCTCCCTCTCTGCACATGCACCAAGGAAAAGCCATGTGAAGACATAGTGAGAAGCTGGCTATCTGGCAGCGAGGAAGGGGGCCTTGCTACCAGAAACCAAATTGTCATTAACCATGATTTTGGACTTCTAGCCTCCAGAACTGTGAGAAAATAGATTTTTGTTGTTTAAGTCACCCAGACTCTTGAATTTTATTATGGCAGCCCAAGCAGACTAATACACCAGGGAGTAGGCAAGTGGTAGCAGCAAGAGCCAAAAGTGTACATTATAAGGCAAGCAACCAATATCAGAAAACTACAGCACCACTTAAAAAATTCAGTGCCAGGGGCTTCCCTGGTGGCACAGGGGTTGAGAGTCCGCCTGCCGATGCAGGGGACACGGGTTCGTGCCCCGGTCCGGGAAGATCCCACATGCCGCGGAGTGGCTACGCCCGTGAGCCATGGCCGCTGAGCCCGCGCGTCCGGAGCCTGTGCTCCGCAACGGGAGAGGCCACAGCAGTGAGAGGCTCGCGTAGCACAAAAAAAAATTCAGTGCCAGGAGTGACCATTGGGATAAAGCAGACACCTGGAATTTTGGTGTAAGTCTCCTGGGTAGAGAACCATGAAAATCTGCATGGTCGGAGGGATATTGTTTTTATTGTATTATTAAGTATTCTATAAATATTTATAACAATAACAATTGTAAATATTTATAGGACACTTACTATGTGCCAGAGGTTTATATGTGTAGCAGTGTCATATGTGTACAGATGAGCAGCAGTGTAACCACTTTTATTTCTTTGTAACTGAAATTAACTCACTCATGTCTCCCCTGAAACTCCCACTTATGTCAGTCCAGAGAAAAACACTCAATCTTGCCACTAAGTATCATAACACATTGGTTCCCTGGCTTGTAGAGTGAGAGCCATTATGGTAGGAAATGCCAAGTAGCACCTACTAGAACTGCCTCTACCTAGGAAAATAGTAAACCAAAAGCAATAATACATTCTTGGAGTAATTGCAGAGATTCGTGCCACCATCGAGGACTTGAAGGATGCAGGGGTGGTGATTCCCACTAAGTCTGCATTCAACTTGCCTATTTGGCCTGTGAGGGGACAGACAGATCTCAGAGAATGACAGTGGATTATTGTAAGCTTAACCAGGTAGTGACTCCAATGGCAGCTGCTGTACCAGATGTGGTTTTATTGCTTGAGCAAACTAACACACCCCCTGGTAACTGATATGCGGTTATTGATCTGGCAAATGCTTTTTTTCCATCCCTGTCAATAAGACCCACCAGAAACAGTTTGCTTTCGGTTGTCAAGGCCAGCAATACACCTTCACTGTCCTACCTCAGAGGTATATCAACTCCCTGACAGTATGTCATTCTTTAGTTCACTGGGATCTTGATAGCTTTTCCCTTCCAAATAATATCACATTGGTCCACGACATTGATGACATCATGCTGATCGAACCTAGTAAGCAAGAAGTAGCAACTACTCTAGAATTATTGGTAAGACATTAGTATGCCAGAGGGTGGGAAACAAATTTGATAAAAATTCAGGAGTCTCCGATCTCACTGAAATTTCTAAGGGTTCAGTGGCGTGGGGCATGTCAAGACATTCTCTTCTAAGAGGAAGAAAAACTTGTTATATCTGGTTCTTCCCGCAACCAAAAAAGAGTCACAATGCCTAATGGGCCTCTGGTTTTTGGAAGCAATATATTCCTCATTTGAATGTGTTACTCTGGCCCATTTACTGTGCAACCCAAAAAGCTGCTAGATCAGAGTTCTCTGAATGGGAAAAATATGGGGAGGTATTTGTGTACTTGTGTCCCATGTGAATGCTCGCTATAGGATGACTTCAGCAGAGGAGGATTTTAGTAATCAGGTGAATAGGCTGACTCATTCTGTGGCTATCAGTCAGCCTCTTTCCCCAGCCACCCCTGCATCACCCAACGGGCTTATGAACAAGGTGGCCATGATGGCAGGGATAAAGATTATGCATGGGATCAGCAACATGGACTTCCACTCACTAAGGCTCACCTGGCTACAACCATTGCTGAGTGCTCAGTCTACCAGCAGCAGAGTCTAACACTGAGCCCTCAATATGGCACCATTACCCAGGGTGATCAGTCAGTTCCCTGGTGGCAGGTTGATTACATTGGACTGCATTCGTCATTTTGTTCTTATTGGCATAGACACTTACTCTGGATACAGATTTGCCTTCCCTGCACATAACATGTCTGCCAAAACTACCATCCATAAATTTACAGAATGTCTTACCCACACAGCATTGCTTCTACTCAAGGAACTTACTTCACAGCAAAAGAAGAGTGGCAATGGGCCCATTCTCATGGAATTCACTGGTTTTATCATGATCCCCACCATCCTGAAGCAGCTAGTTTGATGGAACCGTGGAACAGCCATTTGAAAACTCAGTTATGGCACAAGCTAGGTGGCAATACCTTTCAAGGCTGGGACAAAGTTCTCCAGAAGACTGTGTGTGCTCTGAATCAGCATCCAATATATGGTACCGTTTCTCCCATAGCTAGGATTTATAGATCCAGGAATCAAGGGACAGAAGTGGGAGTAATAATGGCACCATTCATTATTACCCCTAGTGACCCACTAGACAAAATTTGTGCCTCCTGTTCCCAGGACCTTATGTTTTGCTGGCCTAGAGGTCTTAATTCCAAAGAAAGGAATGTTTTCACCAAGAGACACACAATAATTCCATTGAACTGAAAACTAAGACTGCTGCTCAACATCCTTGGACTCCTCATGCTGCTGAATCAACAAGCAAAGAAGGGAGTTACTGTACTGGCTGGTGTAACTGATCCTGAATACCAAGGGGAAATTGGACTGTAACTCCACATTATAGGTAAGGAAGAGTATGTCTGGAATACAAGGGATCTCTTAAGATGTCCTTTAGTATTACCATGTCCTGTGATTAAGGTCAATGGAAAACTACAACAATCCAATCCAGGTAAGACTACTAACAGTCCAGACCCTTGAGGAAGGAAAGTTTAGGTCACTCCACTGGGTAAAGAACCATGAAATGCTGAGGTGCTTTCTGAAGACAACGGGAATACAGAATGGATAGTAGAAGAAAGTAGATGTAAATACCAACTATGACCATGTGACCAGTTAAAGAAATGAGGACTGTAGTTATTACGAGTATTCCTCCTTATTTTGTTATAAATATGTTTGTGCAAGTATGTATTTACCCATATATATATACATATATATAAAGCAAGTATCTCTGTTTTTTTCCCCTCTCTTATTCCCTTATCATGTAACATAAGATGCACTGACTTATTATCACAGTATTTAAGTATTAATAATCTTACATCATAGTATTTAAGTTATGGGTTTTCAAGGATGAAAGTAAATATCACTTAAAGACATTAGCTCCTTTTCTGAGAAAGGGTTAGTGCATTTTCAGTTGGATGCAGAATAGTTGTGTCATGTTAGGTGAAATTATGACCTTGAGTTGTCTTTACTTGGAGATTAAGTATAATTTAAGGAGGTGTGTATGGATGCCAAGTTGACAAAGGATGGGCCTGTGACGCTTAATTTTATGTGTCAACTTGACTGGGCTAAGGATTCTCAGGTAGTTGTTAAAACGTGATTCCTGGGGCTTCACTGGTGGCACAGTGGTTAAGAATCTGCCTGCCAATGCAGGGGACAAGGGTTCGAGCCCTGGTCTGAGAAGATCCCACATGCCGCGGAGCAACTAAGCCCGTGCGTCACAACTACTGAGCCTGTGCTCTAGCGCCCACGTGCCAAAACTACGGAAGCCCACGCTCCTAGAGCCCGTGCTCCAAAACAAGAGAAGCCACAGCAATGAGAAGCCCCTGCACTTCAACAAAAAGTAGCCCCCTCTCACCGCAACTAGAGAAAGACTACGTGCAGCAACGAAGACCCAACAGAGACAAAAATAAATAAATACAATTTTTTCTAAAAAAGTGAATTCTGGGTATGTATGTGAAGGTGTTTCTAGATGAGATTAACATTTAAATCGGTAGACAGAGTAAGGAGATTGCCTTCCCCAACGTGGGTGGCCCTCATCCAATCTATTGGAGGCCTGAATACAACAAAGGCAGGGTATGGGAAAATTTGCTCTGAGTACCTAACTGTATGAACTAGGACATCGGTGTTCCCCTGCTTTTGAACTGGGACCTATACCATGGCTGTCCAGGTACCAGGCCTTTGAACTCAGAATGGAATGATAACACAAGCTTTCCTGTGTTTCCAGCTTGTAGACAGCAGATTGAGGAACTTCTCAGCCTCCATAATTATGTAAGCCAATTTCTTATAATAAATCTTTTTATTTAAAAATGTTGGGCTTCCCTGGTGGCGCAGTGGTTGGGAGTCCGCCTGCCGATGCAGGGGACGTGGGTCCGTGCCCCAGTCCGGGAAGATCCCCCATGCCGTGCAGCGGCTGGGCCCGTGAGCCATGGCAGCTGGGCCTGCGCGTCCGGAGCCTTTGCTCCGCAACGGGAGAGGCCGCAACAGTGAGAGGCCCGCATACCGCAAAGAAAAAAAAAAAAAAGTATATATGTGTGCGTGTGCATGCGCATGCTCAGTTTCTCTGGAGAATCTTGACTCTTTGGGGCAATTTTCTTCAGGATCTAAATTGAGTCATTTTCGGTTTTTTTTTTTTTTTTTTAACATCTTTATTGGAGTATAATTGCTTGACAGTGTTAAGTTAGTTTCTGCTGTGTAACAAAGTAAATCAGCTATTTGCATAAATGTATCCCCATATCCCCTCCCTCTCGCTTCTCCCTCCCACCCTCTTTATCCCACCCCTCTAGGTGGTCACAAAGCACAGAGCTGATCTCCCTGTGTCATGCAGCTGCTTCCCACTAGCTATCTATTTTACATATGGTAGCGTATATATGTCAGGAGTACTCTCTCACTTCGTCCCAGATTACCCTTCCCCCTACCCGTGTCCTCAAGTCCATCCTCTACCTCTGTATCTTTATTCCTGTCCTGCCCTTAGGTTCATCAGAACCTTTTTTTTTTTTTAGATTCCATATGTATGTGTTCGTATACTGTATTTGTTTTTCTCTTTCTGACTTCACTCAGTATGACAGACTCTAGGTCCATCCACCTCACTACAAATAACTCAAATTGGTTTCTTTTCACGGTTGAGTAATATTCTATTGTATATATGTGCCACATGTTCTTTATCTTCTTTATCAATTCATCTATCAATGGACACTGAGGTTGCTTCCATGTCCTGGCTGTTGTAAATAGTGCTGCAGTGAGCATTGTGGTATATGACTCTTTTTGAATTATGGTTTTCTCAGGGTATATGCCCAGCAGTGGGCTTGCTGTGTCATATGGTAGTTCTATTTTTAGTTTTTTAAAGACCCTCCATACTGTTCCCCATAGTGGCTGTATCAATTTACATGCCCACCAACAGAGCAAGAGCGTTCCCTTTTCTCCACACCCTCTCCAGCATTTATTGTTTGTAGATTTTTTGATGATGGCTATTTTGACCGGTGTGAGGTCATACCTCATTGTGGTTTTGATTTGCGTTTCTCTAATGATTAGTGATGTTGAGCATCTTTTTATGTGTTGGTTGGCAATCTGTATATTTTCTCTGGAGAAATGTCTATTTAGGTCTTTTGCCCACTTTTGGATTGTGTTGTTAGATTCTTTGATACTAAGCTGCATGAGCTGCTTGTATATTTTGGAGATTAATCCTTTGTCAGCTGCTTCATTTGCAAATATTTCTCCCATTCTGAGGGCTGTCTTTTCGTCTTGTTTATGGTTTTCTTTGCTGTGCAAAAGCTCTTAAGTTTCATTAGGTCCCATTTGTTTATTTTTGTTTTTATTTCCATTTCTCTAGGAGGTGGGTCAAAAAGGATCTTGCTGTGATTTATGTCATAGAGTGTTCTGCCTGTGTTTTCCCCTAAGAGTTTTATAGTGTCTGGCCTTATATTTAGGTCTTTAATCCATTTTGAGTTTTTTTTTGTGTATGGTGTTAGGGAGTGTTCTAATTTCATTCTTTTACATGTACCTGTCAAGTTTTCCCAGCACCACTTATTGAAGACACTGTCTTTTTTCCATTATATATTCTTGCCTCCTTTATCAAAGATAAGGTGACCATAGGTGCGTGGGTTTATCTCTGGCCTTTCTATCCCATTCCATTGATCTATATTTCTGTTTTTGTGCCAGTATCATACTGTCTTGATTATTGTAGCTTTGTAGCATAGTCTTGCGGCGAACCAGCTGGAGAAAGAGGATTTCACCACCCAGGGCCAGAAGGGAAAGGGTAAGGAACTGAAGTAGCACTGACGAATGGGGTCAGAAGGACCAAGACAACTGATGGTTGCAAGGTAAATTTTATTATGCTACAGCTGCAGATTATATAGACTAGAAAAAGGAAGGTTGGTTGCCAGATGGTGGTTTATATTATCTACAGACTGTCTCGGCTCAAGGTTAACTTCCCTGGGAGAAAACCCATAAACCCAGAATCATCCAAAATAACCTGCAAGTGCAGGAGGGAGACAGCTTTGCTTGTCTCATTTTACATTCTTTCTGATCTCTGGGACCTGGTGATTTATATCCTATGGAATGAAAAAAGGAGCGGAACAAGTAGGCACAGGCCCTTCGAGCAGCGGCAGCATGCCTGGCATGTCCACAGCTTGCTCTCCAGGTTGACCATTTCCCACAAGTCCCCCTTTTTTATTTTTTAATTTTTGTTGCAAAATAATTCCATGAAGCTTAGTGCCGAGAGTAGTATATTATTGCACGAGGATACGAAACAGACATGAGAAGATTATCATCAATAATAGGCAAATTATGGCCAGGGTCATAAATCCTGACAATCTTCCAGTAATCCAAGACTGAGGGTTTAACCACTTTAAATGATCCAGTAAAGTTTGAATTACATCTTCTGACGAAATATCAAGATGTGCATTTTGCATGTCTTGAATTTCAGCATTTAACTTTTTAAGATCAAGACTAATATTATTATCTGACCAAACACTCAGCAGATGCATTTTTACTTTTTCCCATTCCCAAATAGAGTCATTATACTTATAAGGAGTAACACAAATCCATACATATTTTGCATGACAAGCTAAACGCATCCTCAATTTTAATGCTGCCATCTGATCTCCAATCCCCAAAATTGCGTTTTTAAATTCATCTAACTTGCTATTAATCTGTAAATCTATGTTACTTTGTAAAGATAAAGCAAGGCTGGTATTTTGAGATAATTGATTAACAAAGTGAGCATCATTAATACTCTGTGAAAGAGCAAGACTGGCAGTAGCTGTGGTAGCAGATAGAGCAGCCAAGGCAAGTAAACTTACTATTAGCCACCCAATAAAGCATCTCCTCTGCAAGGCTTTAGAGAGTCCCACCCATGCCTGTACTCCAGTATTCTCATACCAAGGTTCTTTCAGATGTACAGGCACCATAACATACATGGGTTGCTTTAGTATAAGCACAGATTGCGTTCCTGCAGAAGGGAACATACGACTGCTAAAAATACAATTAACACAGCTAATATTATATCCTCCTTTGGAAGAACTACCAATGTTAATAGAACCAATCAAAAGTGTATATGGAGGAGCAACACAAGTTATAACAGGTGTATTGGAATAAGTTAGAGCTAGTTTCTATATATCCCAGTTCTTTTGAAATGTGATAAACCTATCTATGATGGGAATAGAAGAGATAAGAATTGACCCCTTGGTATAATCTACAGTACACCATATTTGGTTATTATTCCAAGATGCATTGCAACGTTCAAAATTGGATTCAGGAAAGCTAACGGTCATAAAAGGAGGAAATTGATTTTTTGATTTTCTATTGAGAATAGTAACCTTATATCCAGCTATAAGTATCCCTTGTCCTCCAAGTAAACGCTTCATACAGAAATAATTTCCTGAATCTTCACCTGTAACCTTGGCTATAGTAATAGCGGAATCCTAAGTGGTGAGGTGTATGAGATTCGACCTTTAATATTAATAAGTTGCCCATTTTTATACCAAATGATGGTACCCTTAAGATCCTCTCGTTGGCTGGTAGCCGGACATGTAAGAGTAATGTTGGTTCCTGTAAAATGAAGGATGCCTGGAGAGGCTGACAAACTAATAGATTGATCTGTTCCCTCATAAACATCTGTATGCTCATAACTAATAGCCTTTACACATCCAGTTTCCAGATTCAATGGTCTAAGACTGACAGGATAGGTATTAAACCAGTTAGTATAATTTAAATACATTGATTTGTTTTATATTCCCAATAAGAGGCCCATAAACAGTATCATTGTAAAATACAGGAAGCTCTGCTTCAAACCAAGATATGGGTTGTAATAGTGGAGGATCAGGTACATAGGCCCAGTAAGTTGCTGCATTAACAGAGGGAACACATGAAATGGTTGCCAACATAGCCAAAAATAAAGTTACAGGTGTAACAGGATTATTCTGTTGTTTCACTAACTCTTGAGCTTGTGAAACCAATTGTTTAATTTGTCCCCAAGTTGGAACATCACTCCTTTGAGTCGTCCTAGCAAGCGATTTCCTCTTCTTCTTCTTTTTCTGAATCAACACCGTCAAATTTTCGGGAGAGAGGCAGAGCTTCTTCATCTTCTGAACTAGTTGTGAGCTGTGGCGAGCCATCTATTTGCTTGACTAAGCGCTCAGGAAGTCAGGGAGGTCCAGGCGCTGATCTGGGAAAGATACACACGTGACCACGTCCCCAAATCAACACAGGATCAGGACCTTGCCAAATGCTGGTTAACGGATCTTTCCAGAGGACCTCCGAAGATTGAGAGGCCAATCTTGGCTCAGCCATCAACCTCTCCCCTGCAGAACGGCCAAATTTTTCAACAGTGAGAAAATTTAAAATAAACAAAGCATGATTTATAAGGTTATGTGGTGTTGTTCTGTATAATTCCCCCTTTTTTATTTTTTCAATAGTTAGCTTTAAAGATCTATTTGCACGTTCTATAATACCTTGTCCTTGAGGGTTCTATGGAATGCCTGTAATATGGGTAATTTGTAATGAATTACAAAATGTTGCAAAAGCAGCACTAGTGTAAGCGGACGCATTATCTGTTTTTATAATTTTAGTTATATTCATAAATGCAAAACAATGTAATAAATGAGCAATACATGTTTAGTAGCCTCTCTGGTCTGTGCTGTAGCACAGAGGAAACCAGAATAAGTATCAATAGTGACATGAACAAACTGTAATTTTCCAAAAGATGGGATATGAGTAACATCCATTTGCCATAAATGACTAGGTAATAATCCACGAGGATTAACACCATAATGTGGAACAGGAAGGTGAGGTAAGCATTGTGGGCATTGCTTAACAATTTGTCGGGCGGCTTCACGAGTAAGGGAAAATTGTTTGGGTAATGAAGCCGCTGACTGATAGTGTAAAGCATGTGATTGTTGTGCTGCTTGTGAAGCAATTTGATCATAACTTACCATAATATGAGGGTGTCCAGGACATGGAACATGAGTATCAACAGTATGAAGATAATGAATGCAATACATTAGCCTTTCTTGACAGCATGACGAACGGAAAGTAGGAGTGCGGTAAATCGGGATATGTCCTGCTTTAGGGAAAAGAGATTGAGGAGGAAGAGTAACTTTAACTTTATTTTTGGAAGGAAAATGCACAGGAAAAAGATCACGTTTAGATCTAGTTAAAACATCTGCAGTCGCATTAAGTTTAGTCAATGGACCAGGCAAGTTAGAATGAGCACGGATATGCAGAGCTGCAACAGGACCATCGTGGGAACGAATAAGCTGTTGAAGCAAACGAAAAGAGGATGATAATTCAGGGTCATTAGTATGTCCTATGGTTGCAGTCTCCAGAAGAAATAATAAGCTAATAAGATATTTACTATCAGAAAACAAATTAAAAGCTATAGAAGGCAAATGTTTAAAAGCCATGATGACAGCATACAGTTCAATAAGTTGAGCTGAAGTCAAGGAAGTTTGTTTAATTAGTTTTGTTCCGTTGTCAACGATTACAGTAGCCACTCCTGTAGAAGAACCGGCTGTAAAAACCAAAGGTACATGAGGAATAGGCTGTTGCCTAATTATAGAAGAAAAGATATAAGTTAAGTTTGCTGAATTGGATCAATTTATCAGCAGGGTAATGGCATGCCAAGGTACCTGAAAATCCTGCAAGAGCAAGACTCCATTCATTACTATGTTGAAAAAGCCAATTTTGATGACTAACTGAATAAGGGATAATAATTTGTGAAGGTTCTATACCTATAAGTTGTAAGCATCTAGTTCTACCTTGCATTAGTAAATTACTAATAAGTTCATAATAAGGGTTAATAACTTTAGAGGGTGTAGTTTTCACATGAATCCATTCAATAATTCCAACAGTTTGCCATAAGATAGCAGTAGGCACATGAGGTGTTGGACAAACAATTAAAGAAATTGGCAGGTGAGTATGTATTCGAGTTAATTGTGCAGAGCTGATAGCTCTATTAACTATTTGGAAAGCTTGAAATCCTTCTGGAGTCATAGAGTGTGAAGAAGTAGGATCTGAGTCACCTTTAAGAATATCAAACAAAGGTTGTAATTGAGCAGTAGTAAGTTTTAAGGAAGGTCTTAGACAATTAATATCTCCAAGTAATTTTTGAAAATCATTTAATGTTTTTAAATTATCAACTCGAATTTGCAGTTTCTGAGGCCTAATCGTAGTGTTATCGATATATTTTCCCAAATATAAAAATGGAGATTGTCTTTGAACTTTTTCTGAGGCAATGACCAAGCCAAATGATTGTAAGGATTGTTGTAAAAATTGAAAAGCAGTCTCTAATAGAGAAATATTATCAGTGCCTAAAAGTATATCATCCATATAATGTATGAAATACAATGCTGGAAACCTTTTTCTCACAGGAGTCAAGGCCTGAGCCACATATTTTTGGCATAATGTAGGACTATTTGCCATGCCCTGAGGAAACACTTTCCATTGAAATCTCCTCATGGGTTCCTTAAAATTTAAGGAAGGCAAGCCAGAAGCAAAATGTTTTCTATCTTCAGGAAACAAAAGAATAGTGAAAAAACAATCTTTTAAATCTATAATTAAAAGATGATAATTGTGTGGTATGGCTGTTGGAGAGGGTAGGCCTGGTTGAAGAGCTCCCATTATTAGCATAGTTTTATTAACAGCTCTTAGATCCTGTAACAACCTATATTTTCCAGATTTTTTCTTGATAATAAAAATTGGAGTTATTCCAAGTACTATTGGAAGACTCTAAGTGTCCTAATTTTAATTGTTCTATAACTAACTGCTCTGCAGCCTCTAATTTCTCCTTAGTGAGGGGCCATTGGTCCACCCATACTGGGTCATCAGTTACCCAAGTAACTGGATCAGCAGTGAGTGGAGGAGAATCCAAGGCCCCTAAGAAAAACCCAAACCTTGTCTATCATTTTTTATTTTCACATCAATAGGATAGACAGTTCCTTGTTGATTTGTTCCCAGCCCTTTTGTGGGAAGACATCCTTGATCCAACATCATATTAGAGACTTGAGAATTTGGACTATAAAGCAATACTCCCATTTCTTTTAATATATCTTGGCCCCAGAGGTTTTTTTTGTTTGTTTTTTTGTCTTTTTGTTTTTTTGTTTTGCATTACGCGGGCCTCTCACTGTTGTGGCCTCTCCCGTTGCGGAGCACAGGATCCAAACGCGCAGGCTCAGTGGCCATGGCTCACGGGCCTAGTCACTGCACGGTATGTGGAATCTTCCCGGACCGGGGCACGAACCCATGTCCCCTGCATCAGCAGGCGGACTCTCAACCACTGCGCCACCAGGGAAGCCCTCGGCCTCAGAGGTTTAAAGGCAGCCCAGGGAAAACATAAGGCTGGAAGTATCCTGAATGGCCCTCACTATCTTGCCATAATAATAACTGACTACTTTGCATAGGAGAAGAACTTTGTCCTATTCCTTGAAGTTCTGTAATAGTAGGACTAACGGGCCAATGTTTAGGCCAGTGCATCTGTGTCATAACAGAGACATCAGCTCCAGTGTCTAACAAACCTGAAAAAACCTTTCCATTAATGGTTAATTTCATTTCTGGACATTCTTTTCCTATCTTCTGAATCCAGTAGGCAACATTAGATGATCCAAAAGCCTTTGTTCCTCTCTTTTGATGTTGTAAAATTTGTCCATGAGGTACAAAGGGCAAAAGTAGCAATTGTGCAATTTTAGCATCAGGAGAAATAGTTATCATATTTTTAATAGTTTGTGCCATGATTTTTATTTCTCCTTCGTAGTCAGAATCTATGACTCCTGTCATAATAGTTAAACCGTTCATGGTGACACTACTCCTTCCTAATAATAGTCCCATCAAACCGTTGGGTAAAGGTCCATAGATGCCCGTAGAGAGGGCCTGAGGACCCATTTCAGGAGTTAATACATATCGGGCGGAGGTACTGAGGTCCAGTCCTACGCTTCCTGGTGTTGCTCTGGAGAGCGAGGATATTGTGTTTTTGTTCTTGGTTAATGTCTGGTTGATAATTTGAGGAGGATACACAGACATCGCCCCTATTGTTTGTTGGGGCCGGGGAAGGCCCCGGGAGGAGTTTCCCGACAGTGGTGTCCCATCCGTGTGGGCCAGTGAGCGACAGTCCAGTGCCCAGTGTTTTCCCTTATTGCCCCTAGGGCATAATCCAGGGATTTTCCGACCATCTGGAGGTTTTTGAACAAGGAAGGAAGGACTAGGGTTAGAATTGAAAGATCTACATTCTCTAGCAAAATGACCTGCCTTTCTGCATTTAAAACAAGTCTTTGTTTTCTTTTGATTGCTTCTAAATCCCATTTTAGTTAATGCTGCAGCCATAGCAGCACCCTGTATATAAGCAGGCCCAATGTCCGCACAAAGGCGAATATAGTCCTCCAATGTTCCCCGTTTTCTCCAACGTCGAATCGCAGCCTGACATGCATTATTAGCATTTTCAAAAGCAAGTTGTTTAACTACAATTTTACCTGTGGGTCCATCCACAATGAGTCTCCCCACCACCTGTAACAATCTATCTACAAAATCAGCATATGGTTCATCAGGTCCCTGTCTAATTTTTGAAAGATCCTCAGTTTTGTGTGTAGAAGGTAATTTCCTCCAGGCTTGTAATGCCAAATGATTTATTTGAGGATAAGCAACAAAGGGATAAGTTAATTGATCGTTTAAAGAAATATATTGTCCTTTCCCCAATCAGCATATTATAATCAACTGGAATATTATGGGCAGCATTCTTTTCTGCTTGTTCAGCAGCCCATTCATAAAAGTCAGACTTCCATATCAAATAATCTCCACCATCTAAACAAGCTCGTGCAATAGACGTCCAATCAGAGGGGGAAGAGCATCTCCTGCAATAGCTTCTCCCGTCAACCATAGCAGTAGTAAAAGGAGCAGCGGGCCCATACTGAGCACAGGCAGATTTTAAATCTTTCAAAACTTTAAAAGGAAGAGCCTGATGCTCCCTAATAGCCTGTTGAGCATTATTAGGATCAGGTCTTTCTATGACAGGACAACAGAAAATAGGATCTTCTCCTCGTTTTATTGCTCCTTGTACAGTGCACTGCAAGGGACTGAGCATTTTTACAGATGTAGATTTTTGAGGAA
>RJWK010017663.1:0-34103 GCA_004363435.1 Platanista minor | reverse complement strand
CTAGTGGGAAACAGCTGCATAGCACAGGGAGATCAGCTCGGTGCTTTGTGACCACCTAGAGGGGTGGGATGGGGAGGGTTGGAGGGAGACGCAAGAGGGAGGAGATATGGCGATATATGTATACGTATGGTTGATTCACTTTGTTATACAGCAGAAACTAACACACCATTGTAAAGCAATTATACTCCAATAAATATGTTAAATTAAAAAAAAAAAAGAGAAACAAAGAAGCCAGTCTGAAGAGGCTACATACTATATGATTCTAACTATATGACCCTCTGGAAAAGGAAACACCATAGAGACAGGAAAAGGATCAATGGTTGCCAGGGATTTGGCGGTGAGGGGGGTGGGGGGAGGGCTGAACAGGTGGAGTACAGGAGATTTTTAGGGCAGTGAAACTGCTCTATGTTATACTTTAATGACGGATACCTGTAATTTTACATTTGCCAAAACCCACAGAATGTGTAACACAAAAAATGAACCCTAATGTAAACTTTAGACTTCAGTTCATAATAACTTATCAATATTGGCTCATCGGTTGTAACAGATGCAGCACACTAATGCAAGGTGTTTTTAAATGGGTCACGGGGAGTATATGGGAACTCTCTGTACTTTCAGCTCATTTTTCTGTAAACCTAAAACTGCCCTAAAAAGTCTATTAATTAAAATAAGCTTCCATGCTTCACCAAATGTCCAGTAGAACCATACATCCTAATCTTTACCCAAAAGCACTAAGAATCAAGATCTACAACGTGTGAGTATGATATTCAGGGGCTCTTTGGAGGAGAGCAGTATTCAACACCCTACCTGTAGTCTAGGATTGATAGTGAAACTGCCCACCATCGGATTCATGCAGGCAACATACTGACAGCTGTGGATTTCTTTAAGCAACACTTTCTGTCTATCATACCTGCAAGATAGAAAACAGAACCTTAAGTCCCAAAGCTCAAAATGACAACAAAACCCACCAATCCATAAAGGACTTCACAAATTGTTTCTTTCGATCTTTATAATCGCTCTGTGACGTTGAGCTTGTTAGCCTACCTGAGAGACATAAAAACTAAAGCTCAGAAAACTGAAGACTACACGGCTCCTTTGGTGCCATAATCAACATATGGAGCCGAATCAATAGGTACTATTACTGCTTATTGATTCTCATGTGAGTCTGGTTAGAAACACCCACAGCAAGACTGGGGGATTGCAGGCTGCAATGCCCAGATATTACCAGATAGTTACGGCCCACAGAAAATGTCAAGCTTCTCCTAAGTAACTGAGTGTGAGTTAATGCATTCAGGAGCTTAACGCTTAAACTAGACAGTTTACGTTTCTAAGATACTTTTCAATCCACTTCTTCCAAAGATTCAAAGCAAACCTATTCCACTTAAGGTGAGCAAAGTGAAGCCCAAAAAGTACCATAGAAAATGCTCCTCAGAAGAGGAAGAAACTGGGGTAATTCCATTTTTTTTTAAAAACACCTTTATGGGAGTATAATTGTTTTAAAATGGTGTGTTAGTGTCTGCTTTATAACAAAGTGAATCAGCTATACTTATACATATATCCCCATATCTCCTCCCTCTTGTGTCTCCCTCCCACCCTCCCTATCCCACCCCGCTAATTCCATTTTTACATGTCTATCCATAGTCATAATAAGTAGATTTTGGTAGAAAATACAATACAGACAATCGCTTACCAGTGACCATAATCAATATGCTGTCGAATCAGAGTGTGGGGCTGAACAGTGCCATATAAGTCCACTGCAGGCATATTCATGTCGTCGATAAAATAAACCAATTTTTTATTTCCTCCTGGACCATAGTTACGACCAGCTTTTTTCTCTAGAGGTTTCTCAAGAATTCCTGAAACCAATGTATAATTCTGTCCACCAAATAAAATGTAACCTTCTGTTTATATATAATAAAATATAAATATATTTATATATAAATATAAAATAGAACCTTAGTCCTTTTTTCTTGTTTTTCCTTATCCTCTCCCCATTTCACCCACTCTGTGGCTTCACGTACCATTTCTCTGCAGGTTAATCCCAGAAACGTGTCTCTGTTCACCACCTTCTATGTCACACTCTCCTCGAGCTCACTTTGACTCTCCTTTCCTAGGGAGTCAATATCTGCAGCGTGACGTCACACTGGCCATCACATCTGAGACCACACCATTGCTGACCTTTGCACCTTCCTTCCCTGTACCTACTGTAAAACATGAACCACTGCTGGTCCACCCAGAACCTGGTGAATCAGTCCTTCTTTATCAAAATAGAGTCTAGGGACAGCTCAAGAATTTCTCGCACCTCTCTTCTTGGGCCATAGGGTGCAGAAGTACAAGAAGATACTGTATGTAAACATTATCCTGCGTATACAGCAAATTACATTTCTTCACATGCCTGACTTTGTGTCAGTATGTTTAAGAGAAAATCATGAGTATAGAGAATCTTGAACAGTGAGTGTGGGTCTGAGATGTAGCATCTAATTACTTGCCTATTCTCTAAATGGACTATAAATAGCTTGAGGACGGGGAACTATATCATGCTCATCTCTGTATTCCTGATGACAACCACAACAAATAAGGAACTGTTAAATGAACAAAGGAATGAATGAATGAATGAATGAATGAAGAAAGAAATATACAATGAATAAATTAACAAACCCCTCTTCCAAGCAGCATATCTGCGTTTCCAAGCGCTGGCTGGACAGCAGTTCCTATTAGCCATTGGCACCTGGACATTTGGCCAACACCAAATATGCCTGTTCCCAAACTCAATTTAACAAGCCTCTTCCCCACTCACAACCCATCTCCTCTTTTTAGCCTTCTGTGCTCCTGTTTATAGGATTAACATCTCCCAGTCAGCCAGATGCAAAGCCTGAATTTAGTCTTTCGCTCCTGGTCCCTGACTGGCCTAACCACAGCCTGTACATGTCTCTTCCTTTTCGCCTTTCCCTCTACAACTCTAGTCCAGGGCACCATTTCATTTGGCTAGCACACTGCTCAAGGGGACTGGTCTCCCCACCACAGACTTCTCCTCCTAAAGCAGAGCTTGCATCTTGTCAGTTCCTTGCTCTCCATCAATGGCTCACCATTTCCTACAGTATGAAATATGTTCTCTTCCACTTGCATCTCAGCTCTCTCTACAGTCACAGTGACCAACCATCCCAGGTTGCCTGGGACGATCCCAGTTTTAGCACTACAAGTCCCATATCTTCCCAGTCTTTGGCAAAGTAGACAACTGGTCACTCCATCTATAATATAAATCCAACCCACCATTCCAGCCTTTGCCCTATCTTCTGCGTGACCACTGTGCTTCAGTCAACTTAGAGATTCAATTAATTGAATGTGTCCCACAATTTCCTCTCTTTCATGTCTTTGCTTAAGCTGATTCTTCTATCCTACGTCCCCTTTTTGCCTGCATACCACCCCATCTCAAAGGTCTGAAACCCTTTCTTTAGAGTACACTAGCTCTTTCTATTCCTCATGCTAATAGGCAACGTCTAAATCTATTCATGCCTGTATCCCTTCCAAGAATTAGCAAGCTGAACTTTGTTCAACTACTGAATTGCAGCCCTAGTCTACCATTTACAAGCGATAAAGTGATCCCTTCTTCTGTGTCTGCAAATGAAAAACATGTATTGTACACAGTGTCTGGAGAGAAAGTAGATAAATCATACATATTTGCTAAAGAAATGAATGAAAAACTTCAGAGTCAGCTTTTTAACTGTTCCAGTCACAACGATGAAGACGACAAACTTGATTAAGAAAGAGATTACAGAAAAATCATTCTTGGCTGAGTTGATGTGATGTGATGATAAGAAAATAGGCTATCAATCTTTACTGACAGAGCTGAGAAAACATCAACGACACACACAACAAGAAAACACGTTCAGGGCAACAGGTTTCCTACAGTAGTGGACAGAAGGGAGTTCTGCTGCCCCCATACAGCACAGCCCCACTGCTGTGCTGGCCAGAGTGACAGAGTTACCACTATCAGCTCTTTATATCGATATCAGTGCTTCTCTACTTCTCACATTTACTTCATGTGCCCTTCCAAACTCAGAATGCCCAAAATCTATGTGGTTCCTTTGATTACGCTGACACATGTATTCAACAGTTAAAAATTATTCTCATAGCTCTTCTAAGATTTAACTAACAACCTGGGGCCTGTCATTTCATCAATACAATTTGAATGAACTTCCCCCTAAATCAATCCCTTACTTGAAAAGGTAACCAGTGCACTCTTCCTGGAGTATATTCTTTTGTTGCTAGGGCTCCGTGAAATTGATTAAAGCTAACTAAACGGTTTGGAGGCAAAGCAATGAACACTGTTGATGTAAATTCTTGCTGTTCTATAGAGTAGCAACCCAAACAAAGCCAGGAGTGATATGGAAAGCCAAAAATCACAATATTCAAACAATGTATATTTAGCCAGAATGGTGATAAGTAAAAATGCATCCTAAGCAAAATGTCTAAAGCCTAGAAAAAGTAATCATTTCTTTGGGTTGCATGTTCTTCTGGCCTTGACAGTTTCTGATCTCTTGTTTCTGAAGTATAAACAGGAGGAACACTTACTCTGCAGAGCTGCCGATGTTGTGTAGTAGTTGAAAGGCACATGGGACACTATATAAGCCTCGGAGAGACCTGCTAGTATGTCACCTATAAAGACTGTTTTTCCCACTCCAGCGTTTCCTACCAGCATCAGCGGCTGTCCTTTCTCAAGCAGCAACTCTATGAAATATTGAAGACGAGTTGTCTCTGATGTGTGAACCAGAACTCTCTGGGGGGAAAAATAGAATGAGAGAAAGATCAGAGAGAGAGGCATTCCAAAATTTTGTATCTGAACCAACATAGTCATTTTAGAATTGAGACCAAATGAATTCTTAGTTCTAAACAGCCAGTAGGAGAGATCCCACTTAATTTCTTGTTTTGAATGATCAGTTCAGACATCACAGCTTGAGAAGAGCAGTTGGGTAGTGCCATCAAAGTGCCACAGCAGAAGCAACTGATTTATTTTTCCCAATTAAGAGCTAGCACCGAAGGCTCCCTATCACAGAACACCTACACTCTGCCTAACCTTGTGTTACACATACAAGGGAATGCAGTAAATGCTTAAGAAACTGTCCACCACTCTTTAGGAGATGATGAAGCATGTGAAAAGCCAAGCCACATATAAACAGAAATTGGTAGCAACTCCTGGGCCCAGTAAGATGAATGATTAATGTGCAAAATGATTAGGCACAATCCACGCTAAAGGAGTTCAGTGCAAGGAGAGACCAGCTTGGAGGAAACAGGCATTAAGTGAAATATTCACAAATCCAAAGCACTGCTGAAACTTATTGTGCATTGCTTTGTTAAAAATTCTCATAACATGTTTCTGTTTTGAAAATTGGATATTTATTTAGATGCTACATTGTTTCACAAAAAATTAGAGGTGGCTTACAAGAATACAATAAAACGAAGAATACAAATAAATAAGAGCCAGACTCAGGGAACAGAGACTACTATATAAGATGAGGAAAAGGGGAAGCAGACACAGACGCGCAGGAAAGAGAAGACTGCACAGTGATTGAAGAGAACTGAATATGTCTTACATTTCTTGGTGGCCAAATTAAAAAGGGGATTAAAAAAACTACTTGCAGGATTTATATTGCTCATAAGAAAAACACATCAACTCTGTAATAAGGTTCTTCCCTACATGGTTAGCATATACTGACCAAGTATTTTACAGATCATTCAAGATCATCTTCATGATGATGAGCATTTCCTCTAGGACGTCACTTGAATTCAGTGATACTCTCAGGACCTGTTGAAAGGCACAGACTATTCTGTGCTACACTGAACAGTCCTAGATGACTTTTTAAAATTAGACTTGAGTTCTATAACATTTTTTTCCTTTCTTGCTGCTAGTTGTCATCATTTGCTGTTTAATTTGGCTACTGACATTGGCTCTTTTGTCCACACATTAATACCAATAATTAACACCTACTGAGAGCTGAGTGTGTGACAGGTACTATGCTGAGCCCTTTGCATGCATTACGTCATATGATACTCATAACAAACCTATGAGGAGAGTTTTGTTAATCATTTCCATTTCAGAGATGATGAAGTTAAAGCTTAGAGAACATTCATAACTTGGTCAAACTCACAGGTGGTAGTACTTAGATTCAAACTCAAATCTGTCTGGAGCCTGCACCCTGTCTTACCTACCACACAGAACGCTCTGCTGAGCACGGACTGTATACACTTTACCTGATGTCTTGGTATTTCTATTTCTCCACACGTAAAGAGGCTAGTAACAGTCCCTGCCTTAGAATATTGTCATAAGGATTAATCTATGGAAATAAAGCACTTAGAAAAGGTCCTGACATATTATAATGTCATATTAGTATTTGCTACTATTATTGGCTCAATACGGTTCTCCTCTAACATGTGAAGAGGCTTTTAATCAAACAACCACATTTGGTGCAGTTGTGTATAAAGCAAGACTACGAAGTCCTGATAGGTTCTCTGTTGAATAAAATGCATCACTGATAAGGTGCATCAACTTTGTGATACCACTTTTTTGGTCATGTGTATGTGTGTGTGTGTGTGTGTGTGTGTGTGTGTTTCTTTTGGTTAAGTACAAATCCTCAGCTTTCAACCAGCTAGATAATACTGTTAGGTAGCTGAAGTCTAGACAGGCTGCGCTGAAACAGAGATGTCAAAATCTATAAAGCAGATAGAGCAGACCTTGTTGGTTGCCTCTCAGAATCCATTTGTCCACTTCTTCCCTCCTGCCAGAGCCCCACTTTGTTCAAGTCTCTGCCCCTCCTCCACACAACCTGACTCCTGTAATGGTGTGATGATCGTCAAGGCTTAACCTCATTACCCTGGCCTGAGACTGGGTTAGGGGTGGCATGTGACCCTTGGTGAATTGGATACAGGGGGCAGTCTGCTCTGGGGCTCCTGAAAAAAGTTTCCTCAGTCTTAATAAAAAATATGAGAAAGTCTTCTTTCCCCCTAACTTGTTTCCTTCGAACTCCTGGTACCAGTAGAGTCATCTTGAGATCAGGAGGGATACCAGTCTTCAAGTGAGGCCAGTGTTAAGGCGAGAAGATGTGAATCCCTGGAGATATCACCAAGTCATAAGGCCTTCCTACCTCTGAATTTCCGGTTTGTAAAATGATAAGTTTCCTCCTGGTTAAGTGGTTATAGGGTGAAATGTGTCCTCCCAAAATTCATATGCTAGAGCCCTAACCCCAGTGTCACAGAATATGACTGTATTTGGAGATAAGGCCTTTAAAGAGGTGATTAAGTTTAAATGAGGCCAAGAGAGTGGGACTTAATCCAATCTCACCGATGTTCTTGTAGGAAGAAGAAACTTGGACACACTTCAAGACAGTGTCGAGGGATGTGTGTGTACAGAGGAAGGACCATGTGAGGACACAGCAAGAGGCGGCCATCTACAAGCCAAGGACAGAGGCCTCAGGAGAAACCAAATCCACTAACACTTCAAACTTGGACTTCTAGCCTCTAAGACTATGAGAAAAATTAATTTCTGATGTTTAAGCCGCTCAGTCTCTGGTAGTTTGTCACTGTATCCCTAGCACACTAATACAAGCAGAGTAGGCCCCTAATTCAAAATGACTGGTAAAACAGAAATGTGAATACAAAGAATACACACGGGGAAAATGCCATCACGTGAAGACTTGAGGAATGCTGCCACATTGCAAGGAACACCAAGATTTCCAGCAAACCACCCGAAGCTAGGAGAGATTTTCCCTTACCGCCCTCAGAAGGAACCAATCCTGCTAACACCTTTATTTTCAACTTCTAGCCTCCAAAACTGTGAGACAATCAATTTTTATTGTTGAAGCCACCTAGTTTGTGGTACTTGGTTACTGTAGCTCCATGAAACTCACACTGGATTTTCTTTTATTTCACACTACCTGCCTCCTAATTAGTGTAGAAATCACCTGTATGCATTTCATACAGCACTACTTGAAATAATAAGCTCCAAAATCAATCACAACGACATGATTTTGAGAAAGAAATATAATGAAAAGCAAAACAGATTGACGCAGAATTAGAAGATGGTTAAAGAATAACTTGATATATAAAAATGTAGGACAGGGCTTCCCTGGTGGTGCAGTGGTTGAGAGTCCGCCTGCCGATGCAGGGGACACGGGTTCGTGACCCGGTCCGGGAAGATACCACATGGCGCGGAGTGGCTGGGCCCGTGAGCCATGGCCGCTGAGCCTGCGCGTCTGGAGCCTGTGCTCCGCAACGGGAGAGGCCACAGCAGTGAGAGGCGTGCGTACCGAAAAAAAAAAAAACAATGTAGGACAATTTATAAACCATTAAAAAATGATAAAGATTCATTTAGATTTGTGAGCTGCCATGTGAATTTGAAAATATGAACAAGAAGATCAAACATTTATTTTATGGCTTGAGGAGTAAAGGAAAGAAATTATATGTGAAAAGCGCTGTTTAAGAAATTCACACTAAGGTCAGAAATAAGACTCACTAAACTAATAGAAACGTGCTTCCGATTTTTATAAAATCACACAATTTCTAGGAAAATCTAAAGAAAGCTGCTACCACAGAATTGAATTGAAATAAATAAATAAAAAGAAGTTGTAGAAATATAGAAACCATCCCACTAATCACTCCTATAACTTGAGATTCTTCTCTCCAAGGAAATACGTTATATGCTGATCATACCAACAGTAATTTATTGATCAGGGAGGGGAAAAAAAGACTGCTCAAAAACAAACAAACAAGGCTCAAACCAGCACCATGGGGCTTGAAGAGCACTATGTTCCCCCACACCTACCTGCAGAGGTGCCTCTGGATCCATAGTAAATTGGGGGATTTTATCAGCCCAAGGCAAGAATTTCTTAGTTTTGTGGTCCAGATAATAATCAAAAATTGTTCCCTGGGATGGAAACTTCACTGCTTTCATCTCTTTATGCCACCACTGACTGAATTCAGTTTGACAACCAGAAACCTAAGGAGAGCAAGAGACATTCTTATTGCAGACTTAAAAATAATTTTGAACACATAGAAAGGCCCTGCAAATCTGGCTGATCACACAGTGTTTGCAGTGTACAGACTCATAATTACAAATGGGATTGAGTAACTGACCCAAGAAAAACTAAATAACTAGAAGGAAGCTATAATGAGTGACAATACCATCAAGGCAGAGAGCTATAATTGCCTATGTCCATCAGGTACAAATTTTCTGGAGTAATTATTAACTTAAAGAACAAGGTAAGCTTAGATGAACCTTAGATGACCCCGAGGTTATTCAATTCAATAATGGGCTATCATGCAAATCACCATGCTATAAGACAGTGGTTAGCAAATGGTGGTATTGATTTCTACCAATATCTCCATGAACTGAGGGTAAAATGAGGAAAGAACAACGGAATACTTTAGAAAATTAGTAACATTATTGATTTAAACACTGTTCTTTGAGCTTATAGCCTTCCTGGAACTTTTGGCATTAGAATATCCTTTCCATTATGAAGCTGTGGTGATAATAAATGGTCATTTTAAAATAAATGCCCTTATTTAGAAAAGCAGACAGTTGGTAACCCTATTTCATTCCTCCAAATCTTTACTGAAATGTGGTTGGTCTTTGAAATTGGAAATCTGAGAAGCTCTGCCATGACGGAAAGAACTTGGACTTGGTTTTCTAGCACAGCACAACTGAGTGGTCTAGCTGAAAACTCCACTAATTCCTGCCCTAGAAGAGAATCTTCCAGAGAAGATGACAGCGTAGGAAACAGGTTCTCCTTGCTAGAAGGTGCTTGTTTTTATACGACAACAGGTACAAGCCCTTTGCTGCTAGATTAGGGTTTGGAAAATGGAGGAGGGGAAATTCCAACTGTGTACTAGCAACTAACAACCCCTCCTGTATCTACAGGATGACCTGGCCTAGACTCTTACATCCACAGGATGAGCTGGCAAAGTGAGTTTTGGTGAACTCTAAAAACACTGTGCATGGTCTATTACATTCAGCAATCTCACTTATCTAAGACTTCAACTCCCATTGTTCTCCAGAAGAATTCTTTTTTTTTTCCCGGACCGGGGCACAAACCCATGTCCCCTGCATCGGCAGGCAGACCCTCAACCACTGCGCCACCAGGGAAGCCTCAGAAGAATTCTTAAACTTGCTTTTACTTTGGTGTCCTTATGTCCGTGGACTACGGCCCACTTTTTGTACGACGCTATCTCACACACACAGATAGAGACAGACGGGATGGCTGGAGGATAGGAGAGTGTGGTCGGGGCTGAGAGGGGTGATCAGCCTTAGCAGGGAGAGCTGATCCCATCACTTTCCAAATAAGTCGAGCTCATATTCCTACGCACCACCACTCATATGTCAGTGAGTTTAGGTTCATTTCAGTTATGTTCAGATTGGTGTCATGAGATTTTTTTTATCACCCTACAGAAGTTGGTCTGAAATCAAGTTCATTCAGAAGGTATTCCTTATCTGGCACCATTCTCTGTAGGCAGGATACATACGACCTCTACTTAACATCAAAATTTGCTTCACCTAACCGCTACATCGGCAAAGTGGTTTTGATGACAAATTTTGAATCGTTCATTCACTCACTGAAATGCATTTTGTTCTATAGTGGGGAAGAAGACAAACAGGGTTTCTGCCCTCATAGAGTTTATGGGAAAGAGAAAGGGGGAGCCAAGAGGAAGCATGGTGCAAGCAGAGGTAAAGCCAATAAAAAGACAAATAAATAAACAGGCGCCTTGAAAGTCGACGCTGCTGGAAGTGAGAGAAATGGGTGAATCTATGTTAACTGGATGTTCAGGGAAGCCATCTCTGAGAACAGGCACATATTAGAGAGAAGACCATTCCAGGAAGCAGGAAGAGGTCAGCATGTGCAAATATCTTATGGTACGAAACAACCTGTGTTCCAGAAACTGGCTGGTGCAGCTGGAGGGGAGGGAGGGGAGGGAGCAGCAGAGGAAGAAGTAGGGAGAGAGGCAGGGCCAGATCCAGAGTCCGTGTAAAGAGTATTAAATTTTAAAGTTTTATCTTAAAAGCAATTAAAGTGTTGTAAGCTCAGTAGTGTATCATATAATCCAATTTACATTAAAAAAAAAATCACTCTGGCTGCTGAGTGAATAAAGGATTATGGGGCAAGTACAGAAGCGGAAAGACCGGTGAGGAGGTTACTTCAGAAGCCAAGTGAGAAAGGATAACGGCTGTTTATAGGAGGCTCAGGGAGAGTTGATGGGGGACCAATTTTGGAAGGTGTTTGCAACAGCCTGGGTTAAGAACACAGGTCCTGAGTCAGTCTGCTGCAGCTTGAACTTGCCTCGGACATTAGTTAGCCATGTCCCCAAGCAGGCTAACTTATCTAAGTTTCAGTTCCTTTTTTGTAAAAGAAGAAGAATAGTTGTACCTATATAAACAGGTTTTATTTTTTTGAAGATTCAGCGAGCTAGCCTATTAAGAGCCCTGAGCATGTTCCCTGACATACAGTAGGCACCCAAATTTGTCGAATAAATGGCTATCCTAAGACTCTTTCTTGCATCTGCTTCATTCATGTTTCCAACTTCATAGCCTCTCTTTTGAATGCTTCACAGTTAAAGTCTTTTTGAAAATTTAAAGATGATGATGATGATGCCAACTATTAACTGGGGAAAGAGTGTCTGGGAGAGGAAGGGGACCATGCGATGCCCAGCTTCTGGCTTGAATAACTGGCTGGAAGGCTGCCAGGCTGGGAAACTGCAAAGATGAAAAGAGGATCAGCTGGGAGGAAGGTGAGCTGTTATGATCACGAGTAGAAAGATCTCAGCTGTCAACTTCCTACTCATGTGATTTTACCTGGTTGTATGCCCTGGAAAAGGAAAACCCTTGTGGAGCACACTGGAAAAAAGACAAAAACCATGAGGTTCTGGGGGAGAGGGGGAGAGAGGGAGAGTCTGCATGTGGTCTCCATGAAGGAGAAATCCACACATGTAAATTTTGCCTTTGAGAAAAACCATGTGAAGTCACCCAATATTCTCACTCAGGCAACAGAGGCTATATTCTTTAGAAAGCGCTTTGAGATTACCGAAGGAAATGTGGCTTCTGAGAAGGGTCAGAATAAGATATAGAATGCCAAGTGAATGCCAGATTTATTTATAGATATAATTTATGGTTACCTAGTGACAAGAGGAGGAACTGGCCCACAGGTTATAGCAACCATGGATTTTAGAACCTACAGTGAGTAAACCAACAAATTTGGGTCTTTCTTGGCTGTGATGCCTTCCAATTTAAACTCCCTGTTTACATCTGGAAACATTTAGGGAAGCCTGGAAGACATATGCTATCTATTTTTAATTCACAGATTCAGAGGTACCCACAGAAGCACTGCGACCATGAGAGATCCTGGTGTACCATGGATGGCTTGTGGAGAGAGAGATACATGAGTGGGAATCCTGATGTCATCATTTCCCATCAGTCAAGTTACTTTGCCTCTCTGAGCTTTACTTTATCTGCACAGTGAGGATACCTTGAAGAACTATTGTAAAGATTACATGACAAAATCTATACAGAGAGGTGCATGGGAGAGATTAGATGTGCAAATTTCTAAAGGTGAAAAACTCCCACTTTGTACTTCGGCAAGTCTAAGCAGTTTGTGTGTGGTACATGTCATGTGTGTGGGCGTGAGCGGCATGTGTGTGTGTGTGCACATCTATGCAAGTTCGTCTCTCACGTGTTTGCCCAAAAGAACTCAGAAGCCACAAACGGACTATACTAGCAATGCTGTGTAGGAATGATAGCTTCACTTCAGGCTGAAGGAAAGAACAATGGAAAGGAACCAGCCTGAGGTTGACTATGGTTCACAACAATTACCCTAGGAATCACGTGTGAGACTACTTAGAGGGTAAGAGGACTAGAGACCTGGAAACCAATTTGAACATTATTATGTGCTATGGTTTGAATTGTCTCCCCACCAAAATTCATATGCTGAAGGATTAATCCCCAATATGACGGTATTTGGAGATGGGGCCTTTGGGAGGTGATTATGTTTAGATTAGTGCCTTTACAAGAAGAGACATAAGAAAACTTTTTATCTTTCTCTCTCTCTGCCATGTGAGGACACAGAAAAAGGCATCCGTCTGCAAGGCATGAGGAGGGTCCTTGCCACAACTCAACCGTGCTGGCACCCTGACTTTGGACTTGCAGCCTTCAGCACTGAAAGTAAATTTCTGTTGTTTAAGCCCCCCAGGGTATGATACTTTGTTATGGCAGCCCAAGCCGAAACAATGTGGTAGCCCACAACAATCTAAAGATGATACACTCCTGAATTAAGGCTGTAGGGATAGAGAAGAGGGGACAGATGTGACAGCTATTTTCTAACTGAAAGGATCTGATGACCATGGGACGTAGAAATAAGATGATGTCTCCCAGGTTTTTAACTAGAGCAACTGGGAGAAATGCATCACTGAGGAAAAGATGAAAGAGGAACAGCAAATATGGGGGTGGGGCACATGAAGCACCCTGTCTCAGGCACACTGAAAACACGGCTGGTATTGACATGGAAAGTTGAATTCAGAAGACAGACCTGATGGAAGGCTATGGATTTGACCTTATCAGCCAAAGAGAGCACCACCAGCCTGAATGAGCTTGCTGACAATATACAGGCTTAGGAGAGAATAGGGCAAGTAGGATAGATTTATGATAATATACATTTAAAAAAACCCCATAGGGATCACATAGAATAATATTTCCCCCCAAATAAAACTGGTTCTACAAACTATTTCTACACATACCTGATCTTGTAGTAGAATGCCTCCAAATGCCCAGATACAAGCAAAGACAAAATAGACCTCATAAACTTCCTTCGGGCTGTCAGAAGGTACATTTTCAGGAGTCAACAAACATTCCAAAAGAGTGCAAATAGTCTAAAGAAAAAGAAAAAGCCATTCTTTCAGGGAAACTTTTTTCTTTTTTTAAAACAGTGAAGTAAGTTCACAGGGCTGATTAACAAATCCTCTGTACCCTTAAGAGATTCTGTGATTTTTCCCCCATTCTGTGATTTGCTACCCCGTGAGATACAAAAATGGCGGCCTTGGGTTTCTGAGTCAGCAGTGGACATCCTTGGCCACTTTCAACCAAACTAATCTTCTAGGTAACAACAAACTGTTAAAAAAAAAACCCTATTATCATAAATCCTCCAATAATCCCTGTAATAAAGAGAAATACATAAAACCAAAAAGAAAAAAAATAACGGGGATATAGCTGTGCTGTCTTTTTTATAAATAGGGAGTCATACTACTACATACTACACATAGTGGGTATATTTCTCACTTAAAAACAAACTAAAGGCGTTTTTCCTTTTCTGTAAGTGTTGCCCTACAATATCACTGAGAATGAAGGCACTAGATGGAAAGGCTATGTAACCATTTCCCGCAGTTGGACATTTAGATAACCCACTTTCCCTTAGTACTTTGGCAGCTGTTTCCCGCACCTGTTGTCATAAATTTAGAAAGTCGGACTGACAGCCTTAGCCTGTGGCATTTCTTAGGCAGGACACTAAATTTAACCCCGGAAGAAATGCTGTTCAGGAACTCGCTCTTCACCTCCAGGTGAAACGGCTCTATTGGTCTGAAACAAACTCCACGTCCAGGGCAATCAGGTCAGTAAGGAGGGAACATGGCTGCTGCAAACACCTTTGTCGTGTGAAATCATAACCATAATGAACATGTTTTTGAGCTAGTTCTCTAAAGCAGCAGTCCCCAACTTTTTGGCACCAGGGACCGGTTTCGTGGAAGACAATTTTTCCATGGACGGCGGGGGTAGTGGGGGGATGGTTCAGGAGGTAATGTGAGCAATGGCGGGGAGCAACGGGGAGCGAGAGGCAGATGATGAAGCTTCCTCGCTGGCCCTCCGCTCGCCTCCTGCTGTGTGGCCCGGTTCCTAACAGGCCATGGGACCAGTACTGGTCCGAGGCCCGGGGGTTGGGGACCCCTGTTCTAAAGCACAAAAATGGTTGTCATGAGTTAGTACTGTCATAGACCCTCAAAACTCATGATACCCTTCTCCCAGTTTTTGGAGGCAGCAGTAGATTTTTATCAGTATCATACACACAGCTACGGAAGCTATAACAAAGCATGTCATGTGTGTTCCTCTCCTTCCCAACCATGAGAGGTGGGGAAAATCCATGGTAACATGGAAAATGGGTCCTGGACATAATTTGGAAATGTTTTCAAAATTTAAATAGTTGAGCGCCTGTTATATTTTTCAGTCTCTCTTGATTTCCATTATTTTATATTGCGCCATGATTGCCAATTGAAAATAATCTTCTAATTGAATAAAACTCACCAATTTGTTATCAAGAAAAATAATGTAAAACTCTGAGGCTTTGCTATTCCTGAGTAGAAGCCATGTTAGTCTAAGGAACTGTTAAAATCAAAATGAAAAAGACCGAAAGGTCTGAATATGACATTATCCACTGATGTGAACATGCTGATAACTCACCTGATTTTTTGTTTTCTCCCAAACACAGTACTTGGAAAACATTTTAAACTCTGTGCCAGCAATTAATAAAATCATACCTTGGTGCATATTCTGAATGAGTTAAATAAAACACCTTACCAAACGTAAAGCAAAAAAGTTTCATATATTGGAAAACATAGTACATTAATTTCTTAAAGTAGCCTTTTAAAAAGAATGAAATAATGCCATTTACAGCTACATGGATGGACCTAGAGATTATCATACTATGTGAAGTCAGACAAAGAAAGGCAAATATCATATGGTATCACTTGTATGTGGAATCTAAAATATAACACAAAAGAACTTATCTGTGAAACAGAGACAGACTCACAGACATAGAGAACAGACTTGTGGTTGCCAAGGGGAAGTGGGGCTGCAAGGATGGATTGGGAGTTTGGGATTAGCGGATGCAAACTAGTATATGTAGAATGGAAAAACAACAAGGTGCTATTGTATAGCACAAAGTATATTCAATATCCTGTGATAAACCACAGTGGAAAAGAATACGAAAAAGAATATATATACATACATATATACGTGTATATATATGTGTGTGCATATATACATAACTGAATCACTTTGCTGTATACAAGTATGTATAACACAACATTGTAAATCAACTATACTTCAATAAAAATAAGGTAGTCTTCTTAAGCTATTCTCTTGTACACTCATTTTTGTCTCAAATTTTGTCCTTATAAGCAATCACTGCAAAGAGACGACTTTATACGACAGCAGCCAAAAAAGGAGTTAAGGATAAAATGCCATTTCTGAGTACTACAAAAGGAGGAAGTGAGAGCAAAAATCATATTAATTCCTACTGACTTATTTTCACACCACTCTTGAATGAAAAAGTTCGCACCGCAGAGAAACACAAATACACAAGTCAAGTTGAGAAGGAACTTGATACTTGCTTTTTTCAAGTATTACACCAGAGGACATCTAATTAGGCTAACCACAAAATTAATTCATTATGAATAAATTCAGACCTGCTTTCAGAAATAAATTATACCTCAGATAATTACTGTTGAAGACTATCGTTTTCTTAATTGGTGTGTGAATTATCTGAAAACCTGAACTTTCTCTTCTTATTATGCTTGTGACTACTTCTAATTTAGCTTCAAACAAATTCTGTACCATAGTCACTTCACGGTAACAAAGTACTTCAAAACCAATTTCGCTCCTAAAGAGAGACAAATAAACGTTTCTAACTGTAAACCTTCTGTGAAGTTTTAGACTTGTAAAGGCTGGGGATAGTTATTCTTCATGCTGAGATTAAGATCACAACCTTCATTTCTGTGTGCCGTGAATTATTTTCATTTGCTGCCATGACAATGTACCATATATACTCTTCACTCTAACCAGCTGTCTCACAATGAGGATCAGAAAAAAAAAATCTATCCCTGAAATACAATGAACTAGACTGACCTGACTTGAGGACTATTTTGGGGAGGGGGAGAAAAGAAAGGGAAGAGAGAGTGGGAGTCCTGGCAGGGTGATGCCCGACGAGATGGAGTTCAGAAGCTTTCTCTTACTCACCGGCCAAATCTTTAGTTGCATGAATTTTTTTGTATTCAGAAACAACACACTGAGCACCTTCTCTGGGCCAGTTACTTAGGAAACAGAAAAATAAATGAGGCTGTTACTATCCTGTTCTTATTCCACGCAAACATACTTGGGAAGACACAATGATTCAATAATGTATTGGGCACCTACTATGTGCTTAACATTATGGAAATCTCTGGAGATATAAAAATGGTAAAAGGTGGCTTCAGTCCTCTGGTTCACAGTCTTGTGAAAGAAACAGACCACAAACCCAAATGGTCATAGCATGTGATAGGTGTGCGATAGAGGATTGCAAAAAGCACTGGGGAACACGGGGGCTGGGGTAGGGGAGGGTTGGAGCAACCTAACCATTCCAGAAACCACTGCATCTTTTTGAACAAGCAAGAACTTCTATTTTGATCAAGCCACACTACCACATCAGGCCTAGAGTGTGAAACGGCGTGACCCGGGACAAACCTGCACCAGGCTGCTCTCTGGAATTGAAGTGATGGTTTTAAAACTTGTTCTCAGCTTATCCAAGCACGCAGGAATGTATTTATCAAAAAGAATTGTTAAATTGGCCTTTTCTGACTGATGCTGCCTTCTGTCTATCCAACTGGCCACATACCTGAAAAAGAACACAGAAAAGCTTTTATGGAGCACCGGGCTCGAAAAGCAAAATTCCACCAACTCAGAAGCTTCCCCCTTCAACACAGCTTAGTCCAACACTTCAGGGACACGTTGAGTCGGTTCATTCTATTTTTCAAATGGCAAATATTTTAAAATGACCCTTTAAAAACTTGTTTTAATGGCCATTTTTACCTTAATGAAAAGCATGTAAAAGAAACTCCTAATAGCACTTAGAAACCCAACATAATAGACAGTAAGTAGGCCATTACTGAGCATTTATAAGGAAGTACAGTTTGCCATTTCCTAGAGGACTGAAACTATTTTCAGAGGGTAGGCTTTATTTATGAAAACAGCTTGGGATTTTTCTTGATGAAAACTGGCATCAATTACTTAGTAATGAGAAATCAGTTAGAAATAAAAAGGTGAAAATTCCATAGGGGCTATTTCCAAGTCCCTCCTTGTTCACTAGACTGAACGTAACTCTAACCTGATAGCTGATAATGTGGTTCCAGTAAGTGGCTCTAAAATGGTATCTCACACGTGGGTACATGTGTATGAATCTGAAGCTTATAAAATGTTACCAATTTTGATACATTCATATCTCTAACATAATAAAACACTACTTATCAATAAAATGAAACATGACTTAGTAGCACCCACAGTAGTCTCTAGAAAGAAACTGTACAATATGACATGAAAAACAACTGCTCAAAGAGTTCTCATCAAATAGGAAGCAGCGATCACAAATACATATAGCTGCCACCAGAGACGCAGTGCGACCGGACCCATGACAGCTACACCTTGCTTTAAGCAAATCAGATTTCATATTTTTAATATCAGAAGAAATTAAGGTGAGATGATTATCTTAGAAAAGGCTCCCTTTGACATTCACAAGCCTTCACAATAGGGTTTTCTTAAATATTCAACTACCTATACACTACTGCTAGATTTATAAAATATCTACTGTCAAAACTTTTTCACGTCCAAGAGGAATGATTTTCAGCTGAAGTCCAGTCGCACGAGGGTAACTGAGAGACCACTTCTGGTGCTCCACGAGTTGCATCCAGTGGGTGCCATGGAACAATGGAATGCAGGTGTTAGGTAGTGGGAATGAAGGCATGAAGGCCACACCTACCCCCCAGCTACTCATTTTACTCTTCATAAGCTGTCAGAAGTGGAATCTTAGTATCCAGAGCTTATTGCGGGGAGGGGGGCAGGGGAGAGAACTGTTTAGGGAGATGGAGCTCTAAGACTGCCTGGGTCTTTATCCATTTTTTAACTCTGTTACCTTGGGCAAGTCAGTTAACCTCTCTCTGCCTCAAGTTTCTCATCTGTCAATGGAGATGATAATGAAATGCACTTCCTGGGGTTGTTCTGAGCAGCAAATGAGTTCTCATGTGTTAAGTGCTTACATTAACATCTGGCATATAACAAATTCTCAATCAGTGCTACTCATTAGCACAGAGTTGGTGGATTTGGGAGAAGTGAGTTCAGATCCTGGCTCTGCCTCTCTGATCATCTAAAGACAGTATGTTCTGTAGGGCTTAAGAGTTGGTAGGCAGTGCCCTGATGCATGTAACAAATTCTACCCCTACTCCCCAGCCCTGACTTTGGTCTCTGTGGGGTCAGAAGGCTGTGCAGGGGTAACTAGGAGCTGCAGTGTCAACACAGCCCCAAGAGGGGGAAGTGGCCTTTGCACTTAGGGGACATGTAATAGCTACTTCATTGACCCACGTTGGCAGTAGCCAAAGTCTTAAAGGGAGAGCCTACCAGGCCCACGAGCAAATGATGCTGTTGTACCAATTACGTCCACAAATAAGAAAGTGAGTTCAATCAAACCAGGAGATGTGGTAAGAGCTGATCCTGACAGGGGGAAAAAAACCCAACAAACCAAAATGACCTCTGCTAGAGGTCAAGCACACCACACAGCATTGGAAGTAAAAAAAAAAAAAAAAAAAAAAAAAAAAAAAAAAAAAAAAAAAAAAAAAAAAAAAAAAAAAAAAAAAAAAAAAAAAAAAAAAAGTTTGTATTGTTAAATATGGACAGTTTTAAATTTCATGTATAAATTACTACTAAATTTAGTAAACATTAAAAGACAGCAAATTATCTTCAGTAATGGCAAAAACTGAAGCTATATTTTTGTATTGTTGGCAATTCCTTTCACCTTACTTTGTATAAAAATTTCTCATGGTTTTCAAAAGATGCTGTAGATCTGAACATGGCCAAATGAAACACACTGCTATTATACAACATACAAGTGAGAATATCATACTTATGTATTCCTTACCTACATAAGTGATCACCCACATTGCTGCCCCTGCCTCAGGAAATAGCTACATTATGATGCCTTAATGCATCATCTTAATGCCAACGTCTAGGTCACTAACAGAGAATCTTTGGCTCATGAGTGCTTGCAAATATATTCCATATAAGCAGCTGTGTTGCTCTCCTTCCTTCTCCAGAACTGCTATAGGCACATCACAGGAAGTCTAAAGTCCAGCTGTTTAGAAACTATATAGGTAGCCAAAGTCTTCAGGCTTCTGAAGACTTTTAAAATTTATTACTCAGTAGTCTGCGGTTGGAATCCTGTCATACAGGATAGCAGGAAATGCAGGTGAGAGAATGAGTGAGACAAAGGCAAAAGAATATTTTCAGCTAAGTTATTAGAGAAATAAAAATCAAAACTACAATGAGGTACCACCTCACACTGGTCAGAATGGCCATAATTAAAAAGTCCACAAATAATAAAATGTTGGCTAGGATAGGGAGAAAAGGGAACCCTCCTACACTGTTGGTGGGGATGTAAATTGGTACAGCCACTATGGAAAACAGTATGGAGGTTTCTCAAAAAAACTAAAAATAGAATTGCCATATGATCCAGCAGTCCCACTCCTGGGCATATATCAGGAAAAAAATATAATTCGAAAAAATACATGCACCCCTGTGTTCACAGCAGCACTATTCACAATAGCCAAGACTTGGAAACAACCTGAATGTCTATTGACAGGTGAATGGATAAAGAAGACGTGGTATATATATATACAATGGAATATTACTCAGCTGTTAAAAAAAAGAAAGAAATAATGCCATTTGCAGCAGCAACATGGATGGACCTAGAGATTATTATACTAAGTGAAGTCAGTCAGAAGGAGAGACAAATACCATATGATATCACTTATATGTGGAATATAAAATATGACCCAAATGAACTTATCAATACAAAATAGAAACAGACTCATAGACACAGAGAACAGACTTGTGGTTGCCATGGGGGAGGGATGGATTGGGAATTTGGGATTGGCAGAGGCTAACTATTATATATATATGTATAACTTAATCACTTTGCTGCATACCTGAAACTAACACAACATTGTAAATCAACTATATTTCAATAAAGTCAGTTTTTAAAAAAGGAGTATTTTCAGCTAAATAGAGAAAGAAGTATGATCTCAAGTTGTGGCTACCAAAAGTTATCTTCCAGGAATCAGACAAAATTCCAGAAATACTCCTGCGTTTTCCTATCATTATGTACAAGTCATGCGACATACACAGTTTGGTAGCTCTCACTTTCACTTATGCTCACTTTAAATAATTTTAATAATTTAAATAATGATAAATGAATTTAACTCATTACCTGTTTGTTTTTCCCTTTCCGTGCATTCTTTTCTACTAGAAAAACTTCTCACTGATCATAATCTTCAGAAATTTTCTTCTAACTCCTGCTTTCTCTATTATCTCAAGATCTCAACAGACATATATGAACTGTCTAGGATTTTTCCAGTAAACTTACTTAGAGCTCAGAATTAAAATAGTATTTGATTTCTAGAGCTAGTCACATCATGATGTGATTTTAAGGCTGTTGTTTGACCTCATACCTGTAAAATGTGTACATAAAATTATGCTTTTAAATAGCTCAGTCAATGAATTTTAACAAAAATATTCCAAGTAGCTTAAGCATAATGGCACTCTATTCAGTCCCACAGAAATACTATGAACCCCACAGAGATACTATGAACATAGTATTTCATAATCTCTTCTATCCAAAATATCTTATCAGTTCCCATAATATGAATTAAGAAAATATATTTCCTAACTCTGTTCACTGAAGGGTCTAGAAGCAATGACATACCAGTGGCAATGAGCCCTCCTAGCATCCCTATCTTGGATTCTAAATACCACTCCTTACACAAAAAGCAGTCACTTCCAGCTCCTTAGAGAAATGAGTGAAAGAAGCATAGGGGAAGTAAAGTCTGAGATGAGCCAGAAGCATCTGCGTTAGCCAGAAAGCAAAGTGCTAAAAGACTTAGGAGAACAAGTACAAAAGAACATGCAAGGGGCTGGCCTGAAGGGGGTCCTGCTGGCAAAACTTAGGGCAACTTGAGCATGCAAAAGAATACTGCTGGCAATGAATCATAACCCACTGAACTCAGACAAAAGAAGCCATGAATAGAAAATCACACTCCTCAAAAAGAAAAAAGGAAGGGGGGAGAGTGAAAAAGAGAGAGAGAAAGGAAGGAAGGGAGGAAGGAGAGTAGAAGGAAGGAGAGAAAAAGTTCTTTACTAAAAATGTCACCTAATATATGGGGACAGAAGGGTTGACCCACTTTGTAACCACCAATGGGTTATTCTTCGAAATGTCTGGCTTGTTCTCTTCAAAACTGTAAATGTCATGAAAGAAAAAGGTGGGTGGATAGTCTAGATTAAAGGAGAAAACAGAGATTAAGCAGATGCAATGCATGGTCCTTGTTTTGATGCTGGATGTTTTTTCAAAGCTACAGAGGAAATTCCCAGGGTAGCTGGGAAATTGTGAAAAATTACTGTTTGTTTTGATAGTATTATATCAAAGATGAATTTCTTAGGTATGTTAATTGAATTATGTTCCTATAGGAGAACACCCTAGTTCTTAGGAGAGAGATGCTGAAGTACTTAGGGATGAACTGTCAATGTCTCCAACTTACTTTCAGATAATTCAGCAAAAATAAATAAAAGTAGAAAATATAGGGGAATACCCTGGTGGCACAGTGGGTAAGGCTCCGTGCTTTCAATGCAGGGGGCCCGGGTTCGATCCCTGGCCAGGGAACTAGATGCCACATGCATGCCGCAACTAAGAGTTCACCTGCCACAACTAAGGAGCCCACTTGCTTCAACTAAGGAGCCTGCGACCCACAGCTAAGACCCAGTGAAACCAAATAAATAAATAAATATTAAAAAATAAAATATATGTCTCTCTCTGCCTGTGAGAGGGATTGTATGTACAGCCAAAGGAAAGTAAATTGGGTAAAACTGTAAAAATTGATGACCGAAGGAAAACAGTGCATGGTTGGACAATGCACTACCTACCAGCTTTTCAATTTTTCTATATTTTTGAACACTTTCGCATTAAAAAGTCTGAGAAAATTGAGACAGATACTGGTTTGGGAAATTAGGTTGATAACTATATTGATCTCAGAAGGTAATTAGGGATTAAATGAGTCAATACATGTAAAGCTATCACATTTTTAATATTATGACATTAAACTAAGGTAATAAATTATCCAATAAATATGGAGCTAAAAATATACCACCCCCAACTTGAAACAGCCACTTTTTGCTAGTTCATTGAAAGTTTCTGGCAGTAGGAGGTAAAAATATAAAAATATCCTTTACAGAAGATTCCCATTATTTTGGATGAAATGACCTGGATGGACCCTTTGGTCACACATATGAAAATTAAAACCTACCCATTGATCTTAAATTAAAAAAAAACCTCCATGAAAATAAAATCTACTGGTGAAGAGGGGTTTAACTTTCTCAAGAATGTAAATTGGGTGACTCTTTTGCCAAACTGTGACCTTTGACTTATGAGATAAAAGTCTTTCTTTAAATGGGGATTTAGACCGCTTTTGTTAGCACAAATCTCCATATGTTATTAAAACTGAACTACAGAGACCTTGGGAACTGTGAGATTCACTACTGAAATCAGACCACACCAGTGGGGGTGAGGGGTACAAGACTGCCTCTGCTCTCCAAATGGGGGAGTCAAGGGGCACTGGAGATTCTCCGTCAGCTAGCCCCCGATCAACAGAAGCATCCCTAGGAGATAGTCAAAAATCCTAGCTGGGGAAAGGAGCTATTAGCTCAAGAAGAACTCTCCATTTTAGAGTTTTAAAAATCACTCCCTCCCCTAGCCAATGAAGGTTTACCTTCACAGAAACCTGGGTATGGCTCTACTTGGCTGCTGAGTTAGAGGATGAGACTTTTAGTAAATTAATCAGTACACAGAAAAGTAGCCTGGAGGAGTGCATGAGTCAGGCATCTGGCAGGGAACAGATGTCATCCTCAAATTAGGATAATAGAGAAGGATCAATAAAAGGACTATTGGCAAAGGTGTGGGCGGAAGCAGGGAAACTGGACAGGAGAGTGCCATGTCATGGGGTGATGGCTGAGAAATGGTGAGAGCACCCGCGGCTGCAGGGACAAGAGAATGAAGGGCTATCAGAACCTGGAAGCAAAGAATCTCATGGAGAGATTTACGACGACCTGCTGATGAAGGTCACGGTCATGCTGATGTGCTCCTGCAGGGAGGGAGCCAAGGGAATGAATAGCCTAACCTCATTCTCTTTTCTCCCTCTCATTTCCTGCCAGGGCTCCTCATTGGCCAAACCAACCAGAAGCCAGAGCGCAAGAAGCCCATTGATGTGGTCCACACAGGATAGCCGCTGGGGGCACAGAGCAGGGTGGAGGGGTAAAGAGAAGATATCTGACACAAGAAGCATGCCAGGCACCAGCACATGTTCATGTGCAAAGCTCAGATGTTTCTACAGCGCATAGTGGGAATACGAGAGGGGGCGACAAGGGACCACCAGAATGAATTATGGAAAGTGTAAGCATTTGAAGAGTAAGCAAGTGGGCTCAATAAACTTGTTCTAAATCAAAGCATCACCACTGTTCATGTATGCATATTATGTGTACACATACAAACACACAAATGTTCACTAAATGATATACTTATATCTATGTGCTCCATACGAGCTATTATTATTACTTATTCACTTAGTCAACAAATATATGTCTTAACATGTGCAACGTGTGAACAGGGTAATGTCCAACTAAAAATGACAACTGCATACAGGTGCTAATTTAATGATTTTTAAATTAGCCTAACTAATTAACTTTAAATTTAATTGCTAACATTTTCTTCAAATAATCAAATACATCTTTAGCATTCTTAGAAACCTAAGATTAAAAAAAGAAATGTTTACAAAAACAACAGAGAATCCAAACAACTAGATTAAAAAATAGGCAAAGGACTGAAATGGGCATTTCTCCAAAGAAACTATACAAATGGCCAATAAACACATGAAAAGATGCTCAAATGATTAATCATTAGAAAAATGTAAATCAAAACTGGAATGCGATACCCTTCCACACCCATTCGGATGGTTATTATAAAAAATAGAGAAAATAACAAGTATTGGTGGGGTCATGCAGAAATTGGAACTCTTGTGCTCTACTGATGGGAATGTAAAATGGAGTAGCCACTAATGGAAAACAGTATGGCGGTTCCTCAAAAAATTTGAAACAGCATTACCAAATGATCTAGCCATTCCGTTTGTACATATATGTATCAAAAATAATTGAAAGCTGGGACTCAAAGAGATTATGCCCGTGTTCACAGAAGTATTATTTGCAACAGTCAAGAGGGAGAAGCAGCCCAAGTATCTAAAGAAGGATGAATGGATAAACAATATGAGATATATATATCTCTACCAAATGGAATATCATTCAGCTTTGAAAAGGAAGGACATTCCGGCACCTGCTGTAACATGCATGAACTTTGAAGACATTATGCTAAGTGAAATAAGCCCAGCACAAAAAGACAATTACTATATGTTTCAATTTATAAGAAGCAACTAGAGTATTCAGATTCATAGAAAGTAGAAAGGGGGCGGGGATGCTGGGAGGGCTACTGCTTAGTGCATATGGGGCTTCAGTTTGGGAAGATGCAAAAGGTTCTGGAGATAGATGGTAATGATGGTTGTACAACAACGTGAATGTACTCAATGCCTCTGAACTTTACACTTAAAAATGGTTAAAATGGTAAATTCGACATTCATGTATATTTCAGCACAATTAAAATAAAAGTAATACTCACGGATTCCAGCCTAAGTCTTGTGGGTTCACGTATAGAATACCAGCCCTGGAAACAGTAGCTGGGGTTGCTGTCCTTAAGTGATGAACCTCGAACAGCAGCCTCATAGAGGGAGTGACAGCTATGCGTTCATTGCTGGCCAAGGTCAGCACCTGGACAGAGCAGCACAGCACAAAAGTGTCCATTTCATTAGGGAGCAAAGGCAAGGCTGCTAACTTTCCAAAACAGCACAAAGTCCTTCCCCCAGGAGAAGTGCCAAAGGCTATGAGCTCACTGCCTGAGCTAGAAATGCAGTCTCAATATATATAGGATGGATAAACAACAAGGTCCTACTCGATATCACAGGGAACTATATTCAGTATCCCGTGATAAGCCATCATGGAAAAGAATGTGTGTATATGTGTGTGTGTGTGTATGTGTGTGTGTGTATATATGCATAACTGACTCACTTTGCTGTACAGCAGTAATTAACACAACATTGTAACTCAACTATCCTTCCATTTAAAAAATGTTGTGTGTTTAAAAAACAAAAACAAATAAAAAACAAACAAACAATGAAATGCAGTCTGAATAAAGAGCTCAGTTCATCCTCAGGGGAGCTCGCTGACCCCTGAGGAGGAACAAACTCACCAACGTGGACTCACTCGTGCCAACCTTTAAATAACTGTGGTAATTATTACTAAATATAAGACCCTTGTTTTAAGAGTTGATTACATAAAAAGGCCTGAATGCCATAAAAAATAAACTTTATTTAGAATCTGAACTATCACAATTTTAAACTGTCCTGTAGAAACTCATGCAAGTATAAAGATCTGAGACCTGTATTTTATGATAGACAATGTCTTGGTTCAGAAAACAGTAATTACTCTTAGGTTAAGGGGGTTACTACTACTACTATTCTATAGCAATGACAGTTAATGATTTCTTTCTCCTGACCCTAACAGTAGACCTTGTGTTGCTTCAATGGTGTCTCACAGACCTGTACCTTCACCTTTTGCTTTTGCTGGAAATTCTGGACTAACCATGGCAAAATGCTTAGGAATGCATACTCAGATCTGTAGCCATAGGAACTACTTAATTTCAGGAGCTAAATTTAGCCAATTAACATAGGGCACAAACTCATTCTTTTATTATCCAAGTAGTCCATACTTAAAGAGAAGATATAATAATAATTTACGCCTAGCTCTTAGAAAATGGTAAGGTGTGGATGAACTAAATCCTTGGATACATATCTAACTCTCTTTAAAGATGGTTAAATTTATAGACAAGAAAGAATATATTCCCTTAAATTCTTCCAACAGTGAAATTAAGAGAATTACCAGGAAGGTGCCACATCAAAGTAGTAATTACATAAAGAATATCAGGTTAATGCCTGAAACTGGTATTAAAGTCAACAAGTGAATGGAACTCAGTACACTCCAGGCGTTACATTTAAGGTTTAGCACTGAGGTATTACTCACCTTGTTATCGTCCATGACAGTATTTAGTGATTCAGTCCACATGGGATCAATATCACCATCCAGCACTATCCATTTTGGTCCATCATGCCTAAGATTTGCTTGTTCTCGCAGAATGGATGAGAACAGACCTATAAGTTAAGAGTAAGCAATCCTAATGTATAATGGAGTTGAGTGCTATTTATTTCTAAAATAAATTTGTCTTATTTTTACTGGAAGCTCTTTTATTCAGTAAGTAAATTTGTTATAAGTTTGCCACCTCTTTCAGGTGGGCAAACAGCACTACTTTTTGAGCTATCCCTGAGATCTAGACCAATGGTCAAGTTTTACTTCCATAAGAAGGCTCCTTAACTTCTCAGACTGAGCAACCCCAAATGTCAAATAAAGATGATAGTACCTTCCTTGAAGAACACCTGTGGAGATTTATAGCAGGTGACATACATGAAACTCAAAACTTACGCCAAATGAAAATATTAACCTTTTCCATGCACATATATTCAGTATCTATCTTAGGCCAAATATTAATTTATTCCACCTTTCTCCATTTTTCTATAACATTACTCAAGAGAGATCATTATAAAACTAAAGTATTCAGAAGTGTGATAGATTTCTTTGGGAAATGTGTTCACTGGCATTATAATAAGTTACCATTATCTCACAAGATGTAAAGATAGAAACATTTAAAATCCAGAGTCCTTTTTGCTAAGTACTATGCATGTTTCATGGCACATTTAATAGTTAGTTGCTGACTGTTCAAAACTCAAGTATATAATGCTATGGTGAAAAAAACTGTTTTGAGGCAGGTATGTGGAAGGTTTTGTTTCCTCTGTGAAGGATTTTGTGCAAAGATAAGTGAGAGTCTATAGTAGAACCTGCTACCATAATTCGTAAAAAAAGCAGCAACCTGTTCTAATGGACACTAACTTGAAAGGCTTCTACATATTTTCAGCATAAACGGATATTATTCCCTTCCTGCCACAGTCCTTAAAAAAAAGAAAGCCTGAGAGAGCAAATTTTGACTGTCCCACAAATTAAGGAAGCAGGGTGTACCTGACACTAGGATGGAGAATGACGAGCTCTGCTCCTTTGATAGGGTCACCAGGGACGTCTTCTCTGATGCGATGTCTGACCAGACATTCCGGTAACATAAGGGAGCAAGCCATGCAGCTATCTCCAGTGTTGCAGATGGTGGGAATACCAAGTGCAAAGGCTCGTGACAGGAAGATGCTTGGCGGGTTCAGAGAAGAGCAAGGAGGCCCGAGTGTATGCGTAAGTGAAAGGCAGAGAACCAGGAAATGAGATCAGAGATGGGGAAGAGGGACTCAATCACATAGAACCTTGTAGGCTTTGGATAAAGGTTGGATTCTAATGGTGATGAAACACACTGGAAACAGCAAGCAGAGAGCTAACATTCTGAAGACCGCCCTCTGTCTGCTGCATGGAAAATGAATTAACGGAGACCCATGAGGTGCCACACCACAAATGCAGGCAAGAGGTGCTGGTGATTTGGACTCATGTGGGAGCTACAGAGAAAGCGAGAAGTACTGGAATACAATAGGTATGTTAAAGGTAAGTAAGGCCTACAGGATTTGCTGTGAGGTTAAATGTATGGTGTGAATGTGGGAAAGGACTCAAGGATGACGTCTAGATTAGTGCATTTACAGAAGTGAGAATGTTAAAAGTGATTTTAACAAAGGAATCTGCTTGCCCACAAAAGCTTTCAGGGCAAGAAACATGTCCCACTGACTTTTGCCCTGGCACCTAGAATAGCATATGCCTGCAACTCAGTATCTTGTATCAGGTACTTTATAAATGTTCCCTGAGGCATTTGTGTTGACTTCTCTGCTGGTTTACAGGGAGCCCTGACATAATTGATGGGGGATAAAATACACAGCTCTGAGCACAAACCTGCTGAATGCTAATTGACCACTTAATCAAATCTAGTTTTAATTTATAGGTTATAAATGCTGTTGTGAGCTGCTGTATTTCCAATAACACCAACCCATAAACAGTAAATCTACAACCATGACTAAAATTGGCTTGAACTGAGAAATGACTTTCTGGATTAAAAAAGAAAAAAAAGAAAATTTTAGCACTTCAAAAGGGGGAAATACTACTTGCCATCTTTCCATTCTCGGGTAGCATGATGTATGAAACCAAAGAGTTCATCTGTTGTCACAGATTTGGGGTTTAAGTCATTCCAAATGGGTTTCTGTTTCATGTTAACATATGTTCGGTTCAGTGTTCTCAAAATCTGAAAAAGAAAGAAGGAAAAATGTTAAGAAAATTGATACTAATGTAAGCCAAATGGGAAGCAAAAGATTTCTGAAGAGTTTTCCTTAGGCATTATATGTTCCTAGATATTCTGTGTATATTGAGAATGGGAAAAAATTTACATGTGCACATTTTCATTCACATCTTGAAAAATTTAATCCCACAATCCCTGAGGATCAGTTCACCTGATTCTGTCAAGAGAAAGTCACTATCAACTGCGATTTTTAACCATGTGTGCAAAGTAAAGGACTATATGTAAATGTGCTCCTGTACATGTTATTAAAATCTACTCTGCTTGTATTATTCAGATTGTTCTTAAAATTTAGCCTGCATCCAAAGTCCTTAGAGCGTATTAAAACAGACTAATGGACCCGATCTCAGAGTTCTAATTTAGCAGGTCCTGTGTAGGACTGATTTGAGTTCTAAGAAGGTCCCAGGGGATGCCTAGGATGCTGGTCTAGACATGCTTTGAGACCTAGCGACCTAGAACAATAGTTCTCAGGAGGAGATCATCTTGACTTGGGGGAAGAGGCCGTGCTACTGCGCATCTCGTGGGCAGAGGCCAGGGATGCTGCTCAACATCCTGCAATGAAAGACAAGCCCCCAGGACAAAGAGTTATCCTGTACAGATGTCAATAGTGCTAAGGTTGAGAAGCCCTGTTCTAGGTAATTGAGGAAAAGAAGGCTTGGTGATAAGATTTCGCAGGATAGGTCCCCTCTGGAGGGTCCAGTGAGTTAAGACTCTGTGCTTCCACTGCAGGGGCACGGGTTCTACCCCTGGTTGGGGAACTAAGATCCCGCATGCCACGCAGCGCGGCCAACAAGGAAACAAAAATAAAAATAAATTTAAAAAGTGTAAAAACTTAAATAAAAAGAATTCTCAGGATAGGTGCTTAATACATGTCTATTTAATTAATTGACACCTTAACCCAAATATCTGCCCAACTATCCTTTCTGCTTTCTCTGAAAAGCCATGGCTTTTATTTTAGATATTATCATCCTGATCTCCTCTTACAGGGGTTTAAAGGACTGATAAACAATTGCCAAATACTTTAGAATAATCAGCTGCTAAATAACATGGCCCAAGCTTTGGTGCTCTAGTTCTATAAGCTTAAGCAAAGGTTGAATAGAATGGAATCAATGAAGACTAGATGAAAGAAATTGAATGTCTTAGAAATATTAAGCTTCTATTTTTAGAAACCATTCATCTACTGAAAATTATAGAATTTAATTTTATCCTTCCTTGCACCATGGCTCACATCTGAAACTTACTTTAACAAAATAATTATAGGTCTATCAGTTATCTACTTTACTATTTCAATGATTACATTTTTCAGTAGAAAAAGCCCTATACAGGGCTTCCTTTTACATGTATTCCACTTTGGGTTCTGACGTAAATACTGGCAAGTTCTACAGACACCCATGCTCTAAAGTCTCATATGCCCACTCTGCTTATTTTCAGTTGCTGGTTGTTTATACCCAAGCACCCTCAGTTAAAATGCATGCAGTTCTGCATATACTGTCTGCCAAGCAAGAAAATAAGTATGTTGCCAGGACTATCAGTAAGACCAAACAAAATCAAGCAGTGAACTAAAAATGGGGATAATAACACCCATGGCCTGTCATTGTTGTGCAGAGTAAATCACACATAATGCACCTAGCAGAGTACATAATAAGTACTTCAAAAATGTGGTTTTTTGCTTCCTCCCTTTCTTTTCAAGTTTTGTTTTGGCCCTATAGAGGGCTATATTTCTGGGGGAGTATTGAAGAAAACTATTTGGGTTTTTCTTAATGATATGGGGAGGAGACACTAGGATAACTTGGGAAATATAAGAAAATAGTTTTGATCAATGTGGGTAGGGCCACACCAATCCCATAAGCCAGGTATCTTACTCTAGAGTCTCTCAATATGTTTACTTTGGGTGAAAGAATTCAGGTATATTATTGAAAGATGCACAGAGCAGGATGGCATGCATCTAAGTTAGCGAATAGGATGCTATCTCACGTGGAAAGCCCAATCTTCCCTCAGTTTATTTATTTGAATGCAATGTTCTACTAGCTCCTCTCTCCCTGCTCCCAGTATAAAGGAAGGGTTTCAGTTGATCAAATAGCAATGTTAAGAGTCTCAGATGCTAAGCCAAAATTATGAGCAACTTCACTGAAGGGAACTCTCAAATAGAAGTGAATGTAGGTCTCCCACCCTGCACAATTTTGTTCCTTTCATGGCTGAAAGCTAACACGCATTTACTATACCTTGCTCTTTCCTGTGCCTGCATTTCCAACGACAAAGACAGAGTGTCGCAAGGCCAACAGCTCCTCAAGCTGGACAACCTGCAGACCAAACAACCACACATTAGTTTCCTTTAATGAGTTTGTGATTTAAAAAAAATCTGCCCATTTTCACCCAGTTCTTTCCTTACAACTTGAGCCAGCACCCACTGACAGCATCACATTCCTGGAAAGTTAGAAAAGATGACAAGTGCAAAGTATAGTTGCTCCCAGATCTCTCAACGTAGAGTACGGGGATGAGGATGAAGAAGAACCATTACTCGGTGAGTCAGTGACACAGGCAGAAGTGAAGTACAGAGGTACTTGGTACATGGCAGGGGTTAGTTACAAAACTCAATGACTCTTCTTGAAGTGGGACCAGAAACAGCATACGGCCAACATCATCTACAACTGACTAATGACTTATAGCCTTTGAAATATCTATAACAGATAATCTGTATGTATTTTAATATCCATGTATTCACTACACCCCAGACGAGTGAGCATATGCACAAGCCTTTGATAACTCAGGTGATATCATACGTTTCTCCCCCATTACAAGCATGTGCTAATGACTTTATTTCCAACTTTCTCTAAGATGGAGAGAAAAGGAAGCAAAATTAATTTTTGGTGCACATCACCAAGAAGAACCAAGGAGTTTTATAAACTAATGAAAAGTCTGCTTACTTTGAAAACCATGACTTACCCTCTCTGTGTTTTCACCTTCTCACAGAATGGGACTATATTAGAATGCTTTCATGTATATATTAAGAGCATCTTAAGGACAGTGTAATATGTAAGTTAATGTTTTGGTTGAGTATCACTTAACCACAGTTATTGTCAATGCACCTCCCAAGGGCTGCCATGACAAAGAAATGATCCTTTTACTTTGAGGATGAAGCTTTCCTCGGGCTGCAGGCGGAGCTCCACGGTGGACTGCCTGACCATCTGTTCAAAGTGGGGCACTCTCCTCCGGGGCACATCCAGGGCTGGAAACAGGTCACCAACCAGACCCAAAAACACAGGGACGTCATCAGTCACTATTTTAGGCATATTGAAGTCCCTTAATGCTCTCATGAGTACCTAGGAAAAGAGAAAACATTTCATAAAAAAGCCAACACAAGGTCTAACAAACACCTAAACAGCTAAAGATGTAATCATGAGATAGATACTGTTCTCTATTAGAATGGCATTCTATCTACAGGGAGGGTAACTGCTTACAAGGTCATATATCAGAACAACAGAAAGCTCTGCTGATACAATGGATAACCTCAGACTAAAACCAACAAAGAGGCCCCGTTCCTCCCTGGATAATGTTTTAAATCTTAAGAAAGGGTCTGAGGTACTTCTCTCTGTAACCTTCAAACTCCAGGATGTAAATTAATCAAGGCCGTGAGACCGTTTTGTCCAAAATACTCTAAGAATCTCAGAATGATAAACTCAACCCATTTTTAGTTTCGGTTTTTGTTCTATTTTGGCAGAAAACCAAACAGGGCTTTAGATTTTAAAAGCAGTAACTTGAACATCAGAATGACTTTTACAGAAAGAGGTAAATGCATGAAATCTTGACCCAATCATGAATTGTGACTCAGAGGAATAGAGAGTGGAAAAGAGAAGTAGAAAATCACATGATAAATATCCCTTAACATGTAAAGAAACTCACAGGAATAGACCTTTTTCAAAATCTCAAGCCATACTGCATCTTCACACAGGCTGTATCTCCATTACTCTCACTACTTGTTTAATACAGAAAAAAGCACGATGTGGGTGTTATTGTTTTTCCCCATGAAGGATAGTGGAACATTCCCCTAATAGCTCTAAATAACCAACTAAATATATCATTGGTGTGAGGTGAGCAGCCCCCCTGTTGCTTTCTTTAAATTCATCTCACAACCCATGAAATGGACATACTTTCTTCCATTAGATTATGTCTTCATGGACTTTTTCAGGATTAATATCCCAACTCAATCAGATTTTCTAAATGTTCCTCAGAGAAAAGCAAACATTGATTACTGAATTATTTATGATCGCCAAAATACTTTTTGTGGCTGATATTTCAGAAGCACTTATAAAATCACATTTTCTTTCATATATTCATATCCTTTTACTCAAGAATACTTGTGGTCTTTTATAACATAAGAAATGCCAGGGCTTCCCTGGTGGCGCAGTGGTTGAGAGTCCACCTGCGATGCAGGGGACGCGGGTTTGTGCCCCGATCCGGGAAGATTCCACATGCCGCGGAGCGGCTGGGCCCGTGAGCCATGGCCGCTGAGCCTGCGCGTCCGGAGCCTGTGCTCCGCAA